>JABUQX010043112.1:0-17500 GCA_015478945.1 Trachelipus rathkii
TTCAAAGTGTAGTCATCTTAACCGTCTTACTCACTAAGAGATATATACATGAAGTTGTAAATGACATTATCGAATAATACGTAGGACATTTACTAAAATTCTCCGGCAGCAAAAAATAACATTAACTCAACACAAAATACCTAACCTAAGACTCAACCGTGGTTTCTAACGTACATTCAAGAACGGTCATAGTTAACGACATGAGTAAAGACCACCATCGAATCTTACACCACACACCCACACAAAACTAAACCTCAATAGATTCTACACACAGCATTAATAAAATTTGCACAGTCCCTATCTATAGAAAAAATGGAAAAGTTATCAAATATCTTGCTGTTAGTGAAAATAAAAGTAAATTAATATTAACAGGTACCTGGTTGGCTACGTAAGTTATTGTATTTTATAATCTATTATAACTAATATTATCAATAATTAAATTAAAATACATATATATAACACAATACACCTATAATATATAATCGTACCGAGAGAAAATCCACATATAGGGAAATCAGCGTACTCACCTTCGTGCAGTGAGTGATAATTGATCACCAGCTATATATATAAAGTATTACATAATATTATAAACACTAAATAAACTATAATAAATACCCGGACGCGAATAATAAATTGGATTATATTAAACATACGCCACCAATTCACAAGTGTTTAGGGAGCATTTAATCGGATGACCGGTACACCATATATTGGTGACAAAGCCTTCTGATCTGAGTATTAATACTGGGATATCTAGGATATCCAGCGTTTTTCCTATGAGGCATTTATCGGCATCACTATCACCACTGCGTGTGGAGACTACATTGCCTGGCTACTTTCTCACATCTTAGCATTATAAATGGGGGTTCAAGCGTATAGTACCCCTTGGGGCCTCCATTTTTTCTGTACGTTATCTGCCCAGGCTATTATAATCATTTATGTGTATGTGTGGGTGGCTCAGTGTAGGTGTACATTTTTTTGTTACTATCACCCGCTATGCACCGCCACAACATATATGCATTATAGGGTACATCAGAATACGTTCCTACTAACCACCGCTATTATATTTAATTCAGCCAGTCTATGGTTATTGATTGCTCACGTTTATTTATTATCTGAAGTGCATTTTATTGTATAATATCTTTTTATATTACGAGGAGATATCTTATTATTCAATTTTAAGTGCATATAATTTGTAACAACGGACTTTTATTTCAGCTCAAGGTACTTTCATGAATCTCGTATTAGTCGCTTTTCCTTGAGCTAAATCGAGAGTCAACCATATTAGAGGCAAGAATATTCTCCATAGTAATCTTTAGCTAAATTCTTTACTAAATAAAACCTATGATCTCTGAAATCTTATTCATATAAAATCATTCTAAGGTAATTATATATTTAAAAGAGACTTTACTAATTTACTTAGAAGTTATTATCTTATGTTTCCTGGTCATTTTATTCATAGCGAGCTATTTGTATCATTGTACTAATGTATATTCTGGTTACTTATTACTAACTAGGTATATATGAAGGTATTCGATTTTAAAGAACTGTTTTATTTTATTTTAGATCATTGTTGTTAATGGTAATTTTTTTTTAGACTTCCATAATATATTTTCTTTGAGTTTATAATACTTTGTTTACTTTCTGAATCAGCTTTAATATACGATCGATTGTTGATCCATTGCTAAGAAATTTGAGCAACCTTTACTTATAATTTCAGGATTTTTATCACCTTTGTAGGTCACTTTTATTCGGAGGATATTTTAATCATTTTAGGACATGTATTTATTGTTAATATGAACTATTCTAATCAAACAATCGCAAGCTTGCTTATTACTGAACCTTTTCTTGATCAGTATATATTCGAATATGAGTATTCTGGCTATCCTAAATATTGTAGTATAACAATTTACTTAGAGATTTAGATTATGGAACTTTTACACTGATATATATATTATCCTTCTTCGGAGTCTCTAACCGTGACAAATGTATGGTAAGCAAAGGGCGCGTCTTTATTAAAATTAGAGACGCCTGCCTCCCTACTGTATAATCTCTAATCTTCGCCAATGATCAGGTTATTTGTGGAAATAGAATCGTGTCGGTTATGATAGTTAGGTAAAGTTATGATCATCATTTAAAAAATTTGTGATCACTATTTAATCTAAACATAATTTATCGCAAATATATCTAACTAAATACGAACTTCTTTAAACTTTAAATTCATATTCTTTGCTAATGTACAATCAAACTCATAAGGTATGGTGAACATATAGCCGTTAGGAAGGTTGTAGTTAAAAACATATTCATTACAACCAGCAACGCTTCATATTTAGACACAGTCTCAAGCAGCATACTTAAAACATATTCTCCTCTCAGCAAGCGTTATACACTAACCAAACTGTTCAAACCTTTTCATCACACTTGTCTGGTACACGCACAAAGCTATATCGATAGTGCGAGAACACTCATCTAGCGTGATCGATCGCGATACAGCTTACAGAATGTTGCAACATATATGGTATATGTTGACATGCGATTTCACTTCAATAAGACATTTGCTAAGTTTCTGACGTCTAAACTATCATTCCACACCCCGCAGGGAGATCACTCGGTGCGATCATTCACGTCACTCACGAGTCTGGAGATATATTCGAGATGCATATATTTGAGATGACTAAGTTTTTGATGTTTTAGATTCCATTTATATCACTTTCTTTTGTAAGTCTTTACTGTAACTTTTATGATAATTACCCTTTATTGTTTATAATTTATTTTATTTTAATTCTATTTATAGTATTTTGCATATATAATCACAATTCAGTTTTCTTAGTGAAGTTGATTTTCCTCTCTTAAATGTGATATTTGATTCCATTTTTCACTATGTTTTAGTATTGTAAGATTATAAACTATTTAAATTGTAATTCTTCATGACTATATGGAACATTAGACTTTCAATTACTGATATTCCTCTTACGGTTTTACTACAATTTATCATTATTTAAATAAATTATAATACTTGCATTTAAATACTTAATATTGTATTTATCTCTCAATAATTTAGAGTATCTTTTGTACAATTTTTGTTAGCATTATTCATATAACTTTTAGCTGTATTATAATAATATTAAGTTATCTAGCACTGGCGAGGGAGTATGTCTTATATGTGTTGTAATTAATAGTTTATAGGAGTTTAAATTCAATTAAACAACTTATTGTTGTATCATTAAGTTTTTTGTATTATTTAGACGATTTATTTTTCGTTAATTTAAGAGTATTTGGGAGAATGTTTTTATTAATCACTACACAGACTCTGGGATCGGAGTCGGAGGAGTCGATTTATTTCTTTTTCGAACTCTCCCCATCAACCTGATATATTATATTTAATCCAAACCGTTCAAATCTAATTATATATAATGCTTACAAATTACACTACATTTATACTTAGTGTTTAAATTTTTTCTAATATTTAAAGTATTTAAATATTAATTTAAACTTTATTATTTTTTTTGAATTTCTTAATTTATGTCAATGTTAAAGTTACTTTATTTTATAATGATTGTTAATCCAAGGTATTTTATTTGCTCAGAAGTAAGATATTTTTTATTTTTTTATCAAATTGATGGTATTAATAATATTTACTCTGCAACTTTATTATTATCATTTACTAATATGATATATATATTTATTTTTACTATTTCGTTTCATTACATTTAAAAGCAAATCTCATTGATCTATTCTAAAAATTTTCATCACCGTAAAAAATTTTTATTTTTTTATAAACATATCCCTAAATACTTAGGTTGAAGGATCAAGTAAAAATTCAGTAAATATTAAATCCTGCGTCATAAATGTCATCCAGAGAGAGGCGAAGATATTTGCCTTTTTCTCCAAACACTACCCGGTTCGTTATCTTCCTATGCGGTCATTCGGTCCAAATATGTTGGTAGCCCGCACAAATTCTAGCGTAATTGAGATTTCTAAAACTCACAGATCATTAATATTTGGATATAATGGTATTTCAAAGAGTCATAGAATTTTAGTGTTAATATATTATAGTATAGATAAAATCGAGCTATGATCTATATACTTATTATATTATATTTATATTTTTAGATTTTGGATCTAAATAATTACTTTTAAATACATTAAATTGTGCCACGCATCTTTCTTCAGTACATCTGTTAAGTAATGAGGCTGCCGACATTTATTATATTCTTTTTTAATGTTATTACTTCTTAATAAAGGGTTACGTGTAAAAAAACTATGGCCATATTAAAATTGATTTGTATGACTATATAATAGTAACAAATAACCTACCAATATTACATAATATAAAGTACATATAAAGAGTAAATTTTTTATACATGATTATATAATAGAATTTAAATTGCTTATAAAAATCAATATCTAATAAAATACTGTATATGAAATTACTTTTTATGGAGATAACTACTATTATATACTATCTTATATATAATATCACTATATACTAACTCTAATACCTAACAACGGTATGATCATATGATCTTAATTTGAATGTATAGTAGCTATAATGATTTGAAATTCGGTCCACAGAGAGGTCCATAATTTTGTTATATTCTAAAAAAAATTCAGTACTACAAAATCGTTTAGTCTATTATCTGTCATCTTCTTGAGGTCACATATTTTTCTTTGACCGTTTTAACTGGGGACTAAATATTAATTTAAAAAATATCCTCTAAATTAACTTATATTTTATTATCTAATAAACTAAATAATATATTAATAAATATAATATGAGCTAATGAAATTTTAAATCTAATAAACCTATATATCACTGCATATTAATGAATTTAGGGTGAATTATATTATGGTCTTATATATAATACGGTTACCTTCCTATGCTCTACACCTTGTCTTAATGTGTTTAAATATGTGAACAAAGTAAAATATCAATATTAAAACAGCTAAAGCAGTAATAAATTATTCAATATGAAAGTAAACTGCGAGTATTCTTAAATAATGTACTATAGTATTGAGTATATATTTTCCTGGCTTTATTTGTGATGTCATGACATTTCCTCAGGTCGCCATAATGGTATCGTCCTATATCTGATCCCATATCTGGAGACGGTTCATATATCCACCGATCACGTACACTGAGCTCCATAAATTTGATCTCTAAAACAACATTCTTGAAGATCATAAAAGTCAATGATTTTGTAATAATAGAACCTAGACCTCTTTATTAACTTACTACCAAATATAAACCTGTTATAGTTATACTTTCACACATACTATATTTAGTTTTTACCTATCATTTAAAACCCATACCTTCTTCTTACTATTTATAAGCCTACAATCCCTACGTCCCTATTATCAGCCATATATAGGTGGAGGAGAGAGGAAAAACAAATATCTTGAACTCTTTCTTTAACTGATTTACGTTATATCAGCAAAAGCTAAGAAGTATGTTTCCTGTAATCGGTGTACCTACAGTTAGAAAGGGCGACTAATGCGATTAAAAATTTTGCAAACTGTTGGAAGTTTACATTAAGCCTTAGGTAATGCACACGCAGTTCATCAAAATAACCTAAAATAATCTTTCATCAATTTGCCAGAAAGCTGATATCTCAGTGCATGCCCGCTTAATCGCAGAAGGTTCGTTGTATCCAGCCGCGATAAAGTCCGGCTTCCATGATCTTAGTTGACCTTCTATTCCTAATCCGTTGGAATCGAAAATTTGAAATTACTTAATGCAATTTGTAATTATGTGGTACAAAACATTGAATTATTCAACAGTCTAATGGAATCATGAGCACTATTAAATCAATATTAAACCATGGTTCAGATGGATGGATAAAATAGAATGAACTAGGTTATTGATGTAGGTGTTATGTTATGAAAGGAACATTTATGAGTGTGTTGTATTTTCGCTTTCTCGCTGTGACTGTATATAACACAAAGCACTATGATATATGTTTTTAACGCAATACGGCGAAAATGGTGGTGTGGTGAAAAGTGATGAAAATGTGTTTTGTGTTGGTGTGTAATATATATTGGAATGATATTATTGTAGGAGTAGGAATAATATCTTCATTTAGAAATGAGACTAGTATCTTGTATACAAGAATTCATTGTATGTCAGGCTATATATTTAGTAAATATCATTGGTGTTAATTGTAGTATCACTCCTAAAATCTAAAGGTTAAGAATTTAAGGTTTGAAAGGTCAAAAGTGTGGGTTGACAAATGTCCACCTGCAGGCGTTAATTGTAAATGAGAGGTTTGCGATTTTGTCTCTTTTTCCTGGATAATGGCATCTGAAATGATGTCTGGATTGGGGTGAGTAGGAGATTCATTCATTTGCACCGCATATCTGCCCACACAAAGGTACTTCTTATTTTTTTTAATGTCAACAGTTAAAGGTGCTACCACCTTACATCACTTGGGTGCAGTAAAAAGAGGCGAAAGGTAAAAAGACCTTATGAGTATACACAAGGCAGAAAGCGGAGTCTGATATGTCCACGCCTCGTAAGTTCACCCCTGTAGCTGCATTTCTCCAACTAAACCGAAAGACTTAGCAAGATACCGTGATCTTGTTGTCTAGACTAAGATTCGAGCGCTAGTTGTGATTACTTGACAACTAAATTCGAGAATAGGGCTCTAATTGGCACAAACATGAGTCACGATGTAGCATCGAGTTATAACGGGAACCGAGGATCTTATTACCAGTGAGCGGAGGGGATGATTTAAATTTTACAGCAGGAAAAAGGGAAGATGAAGAGGATATCTCACTAATAACCACTAGAATCTATCGTATATTGAGGTGGAGGAAAGAAGAGGAGAGGCGAGTTCAGATGCATATGACTATTAAAACATGTAGTGCTCTTTGTTATATAATAAAGACACTTAGAAAATATAACAATCAAATAAAACCTCACGTAGGTCTGCAGAATGATCAGCACCTTCCTTGAGTCATTATGACTGATGTGACGCTGTCGTATAACGGTTGGCTGGAGTATAACGCGAGTGATTTATAAGTAAAACTCTTTTTGTCCAAATTCTACCTTGCTCAAGCGAGCAATTGAGAGAACCTATATATGAAGAGAGCTAAAGCACCACATTACCCGCGTCCAACAAAGTAATGAGGGTCAAGCTGAAATGGAAAGTACAGAACAGTCGTTTAGCATGAAGCCCTTTTGGCCTTTGACATCACTCGGACGCCTGTCCAAAAGCCGGGATGAGAGCTCACAGAGAGCCACTAATCCGTAGAGTATATGTAGAGCAGACAAAGCTAAGATAAACATTCCATCATAAACAGATAAGAATCAGCGGATGAGACCCTTGTATAGCTTGGTAGACCAACATGTCTATGAGACAGAAATAATCAATGAGAGATAAATCCTAGTTAAGTACTATCCAAGCCTTAACCATGATTAGAGCGTATAATACTGACCAAGCTTATGGCCGCCCTAGCTAACACCATTGTGATCCACTTGAGGTTTCCCAAACATTTTTTTGTTTATGTTATGGCCAAGGATGTTTATTTGTGCAATAGGAGGAGACGAAGAGACCCGTCCAAAAGTAGATAGGAAAAATGCTCGTATAAAAACTTTGTTACACAGAGTCTTCCATTTAACATAATCTTACATTTTTTTGCACAAAGAATTTAATTTCAACGATAGAGGTTTTGAATGACGAACCTATCTCGGAAATATATCTAATCCAGATCAGTCTGAGAATACAGATCAACGTAGAAAGATTTAAGACGAATTCAGAGAGCAACTTCTCAAAGAAGTATTAAATTTGTTATTCATATCACGAAAGATGGAAGCGATAATATGACGAATGAAGTGATAGAATTGAAGGTCGAGTCACAGCATATGAACCAGGGTAGCGTTCAGAGTGACAGGTGAGAAAGATCATTATGAAAAAGATAGGAAAACTAAGAAAACAGTGCGATTAGCATATAATGTTTACATGAACCCTGTAGTATATCTAAGCTTCATATTTGGTTTCTTGAAGGAATCCAAGAAAAAAGAAGAAGCGGCTTCCCATCAAATCCAACAGTCGACATTCGGGTGATTTTTGGAAGATAGCTATACTTATATATACTCTAAGTTAGCAAAAGAGAAGAGACACCTGAGACACCCATAAAAGAAAAGATGAAACTATTAGAGGAAGAGCACATGCCACAGAGTGCCATTTAGCTAATCACAGAGTTTTTTCAAAAATTGTCTTTGTTATATTCTTAATATCAAGCGCCAAGCACATAGCTATACCATTCAGAATCTAGGTGTTTTGCAACTAAATTATGTCAACCGAAAAATTTTCGCCACTTGTCGTTTGAGCAAACAAACCATTAAACCTAGCCTGGATTTTAAGATTAGGATCTAAGTATATTGCTCAAGTACATGAAGACGCCTTCGAGTCGCCGAATAAGCCTGTATGCTGGCGATCGGTTATTAATGATGTTTTACGATAAGAGAGAGAAATCAGTAAAATAAGTGAGTTAGGTTGTGAGACTAATGGCGAGTATTCTCAGAGAGAGATCTCTAGAATAGCGTATAATCTATTTTCATTTATGATGAGCAATAGATGCTCAAATAGAAGGGACAGAATAAGGTTGAGGAGTATTGAAAAGAAGTGCTGGCCTTGTCATATCTTACAATTCGCGAGAGAAATGTAGGATGGACATAGTAGATGATAATTGCTCACACACACAACCTAACACAATGGAAAGAGAGATCAAAAGTGAGATGCGTAAAGTTCAGTTGTGGAGAACAGGTGTTGAGAAGGTTATGAGTTGAACGAGGGTGGGATACACGTGTAATCCGTACATCCTTCACCTTTCCAAAAACCTACGAAGCAGCATATCCTGTATCAGTCGCCCATGAACTTCCTAGACAGCATAGACTTTCAGCGGGCCTATTGCATACAAAACAATTGCGCACAGATCAATTTCAAGCAACAGCGGCAAATGGCACTAAGCACCTAGAGAGGAGAAAGGACGTAGGAAGCCCAAAAGGAATGCCAGAATTCATTCTCAGGTGAGTATAGAAGAAAATAGGTCAGGTCGCGAGAGAGAGTTTGAGCCTCTATTTGACAGTTTCTAAGAATTAGCAACAGATAGCATATCATATGTATTGCGTAATATAAGGATGAAAGTGACAGAATCAGAGTTGCTCGGTAGTTTGTCTATTATATAGAAAGGTCAAGGCAAGATATGAGTAATTATCAATTAAAGGATATGATATACCAAGAAGAGCAAGAAGAAAATCTTATGTTTATTTCTAAGAGTCTATGCTTTTGTTCTTTTATTGATGACATAAGACACAAAGTAAATTGCTCGTCCGAAAGAGAGTCCACTATATGCCAACGATTTTTCTGTTTTGACAGTCTGTGACATGATGAATATAAAGACATGATATCAGTCTATAGTGAGAAGCGTAGGTATTTCATCGATTCCCAACGATAACACACATGTAATCTAGCCTGTAAAAGAACCAAAGAATTAACAGGCAGCATTTTACTAATCAGTACATCTCATGGACCTTTTTTTGAAGGAAGAAAGAATTTAGTTGAAGAAGGAAATGAAGACTAGGCTCCAATTCCATCAACGTATTAAAGCATTCCTTGATTAAATCATTTTATCCTCATCCTTTATTGTACGTGTCCACTTCAAATTGAAGTAACAGATTCATAGCCTGATTTTGTTTATCATTCTTGCGAGAACTTGGAACCTGTATCAATTTCACAGTACCGGGTCTAATATTATTATAAACTCAGGAGAAAATTATCGTTATCCAGACCCACAAACATGTCTCCTTTCATTTGCCATTAATTAAATATTTAAATTTTCATTGAAATGTAACTATTAAATATTAGTATTGATTAAGTAACGTTTATATTAATTATTAGCTTGCTAAAATTCCATATTTTTGATCTCAGTAGACTTTATATGATGAGAGATTTATGGCTATTATTATTATTATACATTATATTTATTATTTTATTGATCTGATTGAGTGATATTATTATTATTAGCATACAAAACTATCCCTTCTAAATGACGTGCATTTATATGCCCCCATTGACAATAGTCGAGTAACACGTCAGAGGGGACCTCTCACAGGAAATTCGAGCTGGTAACGCCAGCTAATCCCAAACATACCGCGCTATACACTAGACGTGTTCGCAGTCACGACGTTTCTGAAATTCTGCCCCTCAGGTAAACAGATATAAGAGAACCTCAAATATCAACTAAGCGGGCGAGAGAGAGAACCAACGTCCTCCTAACCCTCGCATGTAGTAGTGTATCCGAGGATCATACCTGAATCTATTGATTCTAACTTGACTCTCAATGTCATACGACTTCTACTGTAGTGCCATTAACATAATACAGATAAACTTATACTATTTATATTTTTATTATATTTTGTATTTGTTCAAATGGAAAAAAGCTAATCATTTATTTTAATCACTTTTCCAAATCATCAGCTAATATGTTAAATGACTGTATGCAGGCAGCTGAGTGGAAATTTCATTTGAAGGTTAAGAAATATTAAATATTATGCTCATTGATATATTAAAAAGACTAAAGTAACACGTAACACTGCGTCTAAAAAATTTTGATTGAGAATCCCGGCTTACAAAAATATGCACTGGGGCGTTATAAATAGCACATTGGTACGGGGGTTGAAAATTCCCGTACCCTCTTTCTTAACCTATAGATGAACAAATCATATATATTATATATTGAGAGAATTAAGTTTATATAGTATTAGATAATAAAAGTAATATATATATATAGATATCGACTCATAAATAATGCAGAAATATTTAATGCAGAATAAATTGTTATCCAAGATATAGTTAAATTATTTATAATTACATACAAATATTTATATATCTCTATATAAATAAATAAATATTACCAACTACCTCTTTATGTTAATGTACTTAAATCAATAAATTTTTACCTTCAATAAGTATATCAAATCTAAAAAGGACACCATCTATCTAACACCTATAACAGCGTCATAAACAGACAGAGCTGTCTCACAGTCATCATCAGAATTTGGTTCACATACATTTTTATAAAGGTCTAAGAAAAAATTAAAGATTACATAAAATATTATTACAAGAACGCAGGAAAGAAAGAAGACTTTTTAAATATGAGTAGATTTATTAGAGTATTGGAGGTTGACATGAGAGAGAGTATGAGATGAGATGAAAAGCACAGAGTAGAATTGAGTAGCGAGAGTAAGAGTAAATTAGAGAAGAAAGATAGAGAGAGAGCAGAGTAGCCGAGAGCACGATAATAGAACTAAGAGTATGTAATTAGAAAGATGATGAAGTAGAGAGTATAGAGAGAGCAGTCACCTTGCTATATTTAAAAGTGATTGATGAGAGAGTATGAAAACGAGAAGAGTAGAGAGGAGAGGAGAGAAGAGACAGAATATTATATATGTAGTATTAAGAGAGAGAGAGAATATGAGACCATGAGCACCGAACGTAGAGAGAGAGGTAAGAATAAGAGAACGAGAGAAATTGCAGAATAGAAAGAAGAGTATGTAAGACAGAGAGAGATTAGTAAGTATAGAGAGAGAAAATAAGTACGAAAGAAAAATGAGGTAAGAGATTGCACGAGAGCAGCAAGAGAGAGAGAGAGAGAGAGAGAAGAATCAACATACTCTGCGAGCAGAGAGTAGTTAAACGAGCGATGATGAGTAAAGACGAGACGCTCGCAAGAGTTACGAGAGAGTAGTTCAGAGCTAGCTAACACGCTGAAGAGAGATCGACGAGATGAGCTAAGCGAAGAGCATGGAGAGGTGAAGAGAGAATATTGAAGAGAGAGGAGTAGTAGACGAGAGAGAGAGAGAGAGTAGAGAGGACGAGAGACCGTGAATAGGCGAGATGAGATGCATGAGAGTATTGAAGAGATAGATCGTGAATGAGAGCAATGAGTAGAGAGAGTAGAGAGCATAGAAGACTGTAGAAGAGTAAGTTAGAGATGGATTTCTAATTTGGATATGCTAAAGAAATATTTGGATATCATGTAGTCATGAGTAAAGATCGTATTGAGAGTCATAAGAAACGAAGAGAGAAGAGAAAACAATGAGATGATAGAGAGAGAACATTTTTATAACATAAAATAAATTTTATTGCTTTCATAATATTAATTCGATTCATATTTGGATTTTGTGCAATTTTTTCTTTTAAAAAAGGCATTTTACTGAAAACAAGGGATCTTTTATATAACCTGTACAGACAAATAATCTGCTTACACTTAATATTATGTTTAATTATTATACATAAATAGTTTCATCACTCATAAAATAAAAATTTATGCATATTTTTATTTTATTAAACAATACTAATAAAAATATATAATATATAATATATAGTATATAAATATTAATAGTATATATTATAATTATAAGTATAATAATATATAATAAAAATATATATATAATATTACTATAATATAATATACTAATATTATATATTAATCTATATATATATATAAATAGTGATTAGCTGACGTTAATCATCCAGCTAAATCTTATAGCTATAAAGTACATAATAATCATATCAGTAAATCAAACTGTATCCATCCACCCTCATTCATTAACTATCCAATATTAATACGTGATTCAGTTGATAATTATGCCTATTGAATTCTAAGTTGATTCAAAGTCATTATTTTGTAAATATAACAATCATACCAGCCAATTTTTAAAGAACTCCGCAACACCGGGCTTTGCCCTTGCGGATGTTTGCGTCGGAATGTTATTTATATAGCTTTCAGAATATAAATAATAAAGCAAAAAGAACATAATAAGTCGCGTTTCACATTGATATTAAACTAAAGAAATTTTTCTTGGAATTCTTCAATATGATTTTAAAACAAAAATATATATATATATATATATATGAATTTGAAAGAGATGATCAATGATATTTGTAACACAAAATTTTCATTTTTATGCAAGAAACCCTTAAGCAGTAATCAGTAAATATCAATGTTAACTCGACACTCAATCACTACGTCCAAATAGAATCTAGTAATCCTCATGAAACATTCGCATGCACATGAATAGTTATCATCAATAATTTGATTCCACAACCTACTAAAGTGTCTCTACTACGCAGAAGATTCAGGGATGCCAATGAAAGCAATTGTACCTCCTCCTAGCCTTTGAATTCTAATACATTGGGAATGTACTTCAGCTAATTGTGTTTGTATCGCATAAATAAATGATTAGCTTAGTCAAAAGTATATCACGGATTAATTTTGTTACACAAAATGTTCATGCAACAATGCTCTGACAAAAACTTTATTTAATTTTTGTTTTGATTATATGCTTTATATAAGAGTTTTTTTGTTTATAACTAAAGAATTAATTTATTTAAAAAAATATTGAGAATCTATAAATGAATAATAAAGGTTTTTTGCTTTTCTTTTGTTTAATGTTTAATCCTTGTGAGAGAATAATATACATATACCTTACTAGTAGCTATAACACTTAAACAAATTTTGCGATTTTTTAGAGCAATCACCGTTTAAATAAAAAGGCAGCAGAGTTTATAAGTATTACACCAGAACAATAATATAAAGACATCAGTTAACTGTAACAACATCCACACGCACGCACTCATCTAAACTGCTGTCTAGAGCAAGATCTGAAAAAACTTCCAAAATCGTCCATAGAGTAGAAAAACGCCCAGCTTATTAACTTTGAAACAGGTTCTAAAATCTATAAATTTGATCTATTGGAATTCTATTGAAGGCTTACTCAAAGTCAAATACAATTTATTTTGGGTGTAAATAAAAAGGCGATAAAAAAAACGAAACATTCTAAATACCATCTTATTGTTCTAAAAACTTCCTAGTATTTATATTATAATTATAATTTTAGTTACTGAGGTATTACTTTAACTAAAAGATTCACCGTGTAGTTTTCTGTTAATATTTTCACTAAAAAGATTTATTATTTTTTTCTGTTTTATTAAATCGACTTTTTTTTCTAACCACTTAGGGATCCAACAAAAAGTAAATTTTGGCTGGAATTTTTTTAAACGAAAATATTATATAATGACCTTTAATTTTATCTTAATTTTATTCGAAAAGATCGTAGTGTCTATGAATCGCATGATAAAAAATTGGATATTCAAGGCTTAAAAAAAACTATCATCCAACGTTTAAATAATTGTAAATCATTAACTACTGGATATCTGAAGCGTCGCACTTACAAAAAATTGGATGATCGCCAACCATCTAGCCTCTGGTAAAATTTAAAACGCAAACGTATACCTTACCTTCCACGCTTGGAGTAAACTGCAGGAATAACTTGGCCTTCCCCTCAACAGTGTCCAATTGAAATAGTTTTAGCCAATGACTGGGCTATATATAAATTACAAGAGAAACAGACTCTCGCAGAAAAAGGCAAAAAAAAAATGATGTTTTCTCACAGACACAACCTTTCCCAGTATATTGAAATTTCAAATACTAGTGAGTACACTACTAAATAAGATATGTATATACATCCATTGTTAAAAGGATCTCTTTGCACAGTCTAAGGTATACAGGTTTAGGCGAAAGAGTGTGATATGCTAAGTTGGGATGATCAAGTGATCTGGCAAATTTGAAGATCTTATGGTAGTATGCCTACCGTCCCACACCTGCTTGAGTAACCAATATATCATATAATAGATTGTAGCTAAAACTCGACAATACTAGAGATCACATATAATGAAATACATCTATATAATATATATATATATAATACATATAACTAGATATATATATATATATATATAATATATATAAGTAATAAAAAAACTTTTTTATGATTTATAATTATTATATATTATATATTAGTTTTTATGTATTTTATTTATTTCTTTATCTTATTTCTTTTCTATCTCTCTATATTCATATTTTAAATATAAATAATATTAATATATATTTGTTTTTATATCATTATTTTTATAAAATAACTTAAATATATTAAAAATAATATAAATATATAATACATTTTAATGTTATCTTTATATTTATATTATATTATATTAGTATATTATATTAAACAATATATAGCTATATATATAAAATAACTAATTAATTATTATATATATATAATATAGATATAATAATAAATATATAATAAATAATATATATATTTATAGTAATATTAGTTGATCGGTCACGCATTATGAAATTGTTGGGTCCTGATGACAGATGACGATTATTATAAAATTTGTCCCGATTTGACGATATCACCGATGATACCTCGATGACTCGGATTACATTGAATATAAGTATATTTAAAATAAAAAAATTTCTTTCTCTCTCTCTCTCAATATATATAATATATAATATCATATAATATATATATATATATAATAATATATATATGATTTATAAATTATATAATATTCTAGTATATATATATATTATATAGTATAACCAATAATATATAGTATTATATATATATATAAATATATATATATATATATAATATTATATATAATACACAGCTGTATACGGGGGGTTCATGGGGCTCTGAATCCCCCCCGAAATTATTTACGCGTCAAAAAAGATTTGGGTCTAATAATAGATCAACAAAAGTAAGTCATAATATTATTTAAAAAAATATATACAATAAATAAAATAAATAATAATATAAAATAAATAATAATATAAATTATAAATAATAATAATAAATAATAATTAAATAATATTAATATAATATAATAATAATTAATATAAAAAATCAAAAACATAATAAAAAATAAATAAATAATAAAATAATGAAAATAAAGAAGTTATTGTGCCACGCATAATTGATGATGAGGCTTGTTCTCTCTCATTTTCTCTCATTGTCTTCCTATTTCCTTCAATATCATATATATAAAATATTTTAGGATCAGGGCTTAAACTGTAGATGGTTCTTCAAATTTGGCAGATGATAGCAATTGGCTACCTCTAGTAAGGAATCTGATGCGAGTATAAAGATTTAAAAATAAAGGAGGAGCGTGTAATCGCTGATGGATGACGCAGGCTTATTCCGTCTTCAACAACTTAAATCTTTCCTCTATAAGTCCATGGTTCGATCTGTCTTGTTCTCTTGGCCATTTCATCGTCATAGAGAACAGTGCGTACGGGGGTGGAAATGAATTCTCGTTCTCCTACACTCTCGCTAATTTTCAGTTCAGCTAGAAATCTTGAAAGGGAGTCTAGTATCTGATCGATTGCGAAAGCGGACGTTGTTTCATCAAACCACCTTCCGTTGGTTCTTTCGCTGCTGGACAATTTTTTGGCCATCTTTTAGCCATATTAACATTCGTCTATGCTAACTTCTGATTTATCTTGCCTAAAGTCTTCTTCACTCCCTGATCTTGATTGAGGCTTCGTTTGCTTCATATCTTTTCTAAAACTGAAATAGCCATATTCATCGGGCCCCCTATTTTTTTCCTTGCTAACCTCAATCCTGTGATCGATCTGCAATTCCCCTCATACTATTCTCCTCTCAGGTGTCTATCCTTTGCCTGTGATACATTCTGTCGGGTGCCATGGGCAACTTGAAATCTAGAACGCTAGGAATGGCGGGTGGCCTCGGATTGGCATTCTCTTTACCCCGACTTTGATGAACGTGTGCCGTCCGGTTCTAGTCTTCCATAGCTTCTCCTTCTTTGTCAGACTCGAGAACTTCTCTTATATCATCAAATACTAGCTATCGTTTTCCCTGCAGTGTTGGGAAGGTCGCCTGAGCAGGGTCGTCATACCTATTTTACGAAAGAGAGTGGAATCATTTCCTGGCTCTTAGATCTCTTCTTACTTTTATCGTCGTTTTCTAATATGTCCTTTTTTCACTGTTTGTAGTTTTTATTCTTTATGAACATCTTTGGAATTACCCTGTTTTCTTCACTCGCCTACTTCGTTTTAGAGTTCCGAATTGCTGAGAAACTTTCAGTTTCCGATCGCCAGGTGTGTGCTTTCGAGCGGCTCGCATGGAGTCTAACTGGCGATATAGTAGTTTTGTATCTCTGATTCTTAATCGCGCATGTCTGTGTTTTCGCTCTTAGAACTACTGGGACATACTTTGTCTTGGTTGGCGCTGACATATTGCAACAAAGCTTATGAAACTTTTCTAAAATGTTTCTCTCTTTCACTAAGCCTCTCTCTCTTTGGGTTTTAATCCCTCTTTTCTGATTTTTGAACTTGAATTTTTATAACTCGTTGTTATTTGAAATTGCTCAATATTAAATCTTGTTGTTTCATGTTATTCTTCCTTCCTTTTTCTGTCCATATTCGTCGTCCTCAGGGTTCTGTCTTATCTCCTACTTTAATCTTACTTTTCATTAATGGATTCTTCTCACCTGCACCCTAACTCTTTCACTTGTTTTTTCTATTTGCTCTGAGGATGTAGATCATCTTCGATCCCTTTTTCAGTTCTTGCGGCTCATCTGATTTTTGTTGTCTGCTCCCTTTATTTTTTTTTTTTTTTCTT
>JABUQX010043112.1:30000-35000 GCA_015478945.1 Trachelipus rathkii
TATTATTATTATTATCATTATTATCATTACTACTACTATCATTATTATTATTATTATTATTATTATTATTATTATTATTATTATTATTATTATTATTATTAATTTTATTATTATTATTATT
Organism: Trachelipus rathkii; assembly: GCA_015478945.1. NCBI lineage: Eukaryota > Metazoa > Arthropoda > Malacostraca > Isopoda > Trachelipodidae > Trachelipus > Trachelipus rathkii. The sequence goes on from JABUQX010043112.1 coordinate 30,122, forward strand.
TTTATTATTATTATTATTATTATTATTATTATTATTATTATTATTATTATTATTATTATTATTATTATTATTATTATTATTATTATTATTATTTTCATTATTATTATTATTATTATTATTATTATTATTATTATTATTATTATTATTATTATTATTATTATTATTATTATTATTATTATTATTATTATTATTATTATTATTATTCTCTATTTTTATTATTATTATTATTATTATTATTATTATTATTATTATTATTATTATTATTATTATTATTATTATTATTATTATTATTATTATTATTATTATTCTCATTATTATTATTATTCTCATTATTATTATTATTATTATTATAATACTCCAGCAAATTTTGTTCTTTTAACGTTCGATTTAAAAAACTTAATCCTTTCCCAATGGAATTCTGAGAATTCCATTCACTAAGCTCCTCCTCCGATTGTAACCCCGTTTCCATGGCAATTTCTTTTGGCCACGCCCACTCCCCATTTTCTATACAAGCTAATTGCAATTGCAATTCCCCAGCCTCTATAATCTTATCTCTTTCGTTAGCCAATTCTGTCAAAATTATCGCCAATTTATTTTTAGCCTTAGAGACCAATTTAAATTCAACGTCAAAATTTGCAATGGCATTCAATAAATTTATTTCCCGAATATTATGAACCTTTGTGGCACTCTTTTTCGTATAAGCTGTGATTAACCCACTGTTGCTGGTACAGATATTGACTCTCCTATTTGCAATTAAGTAAGCATATTTTTGTAAACTGTTATTGACGCATAGTAACTCCTTAACCAACTGTGGTAGTGCCACCTCCACCTCAGTCAGTATGGTACTGTAAAGTGCGAAAATCTTCGTCTGATCATTTTCTTCTCCCATCAGCGCGCTGGCTATAGTGAACTCACTCACCTTCGTGTATAATAGTAACTCAGTTTTTTCATCGGGGAACGACAATAGGGTGGCGCTCACCATCGCAGCTTTAGCTTCTCGAAATGCCCGGTCGGCTTCCACCCCCCAAGAAATCTTCTTATTGGAGGCGGGTTTTCCTTTCAACATTTTCGTTAGGGGTTGCAACAATTGAGCCGCCCCGACTATATTAATTCGGCAGAAGTTATATAGACCGAGAAATGCCCTAAGTTGTTTGATAGTTGTTGGCTTTGCAACATTCACTACTGCATCGATTTTTTTCCTTGCTAGGCTTAACCCCCTTCTCGCTAATATTGAAACCTAAAAAATCTGTTTCTCCGACTGCAAGTACACATTTTTTTGGGTTCATATAAATTTTCATATACTTCAATCTCTCTAAAACCTTCTCCAACATTGCAACATGTTCTTCAAGAGTCGAACTGGCAATTAGTATGTCGTCTAAGTAAACAAAAACATTCTTTAAATCTCCAAGTAAGAGGCGCTGGAAGGCACTAGATGAACACTTGTGCCCTTGTATTAAATAGTTAAAACTGTAGTTACCAAAAGGACAAGTAATAGTGAAATATTTCTTTGTTTCCTCGCTGATTGGCACGTTATAGTAAGCCTGCCGAATATCGAGCCGTGTTAGCAACTTGCAATGTTGCAATTGCAATATGATATCTTTAATCTTAGGCAGAGTAAAATTGTCAGAGGTTGATCTCTGGTTTAATAACCTCAAATCAACGACTAAACGAACTCTGCCATCCGGCTTTGGCAAAAAGCTAGTTGGGAAACCCCAATTGCTTCTCCCCCGCGAAATGACCCCCGCGTCCAATAATTTATTGATTTCCTTCTTGGCCTTTTCAAAAAGATGCGGTGCTATACTTCTACTCCTTAGCTGTATCGGCGTGCCTTTGACCTCTACATGGTATGGGTAATTTGCCGCCAACTCGCATAAAATCTCTTCTTTTAAAGGGCACTCTTCTCTCTCCCCTCCCCCCTCATCAACAGTGCAATCTTCACCCCCCCTTCCAATAGTACAATCTTTACTCCCCCCTCCCCCCTCCCCTACAGTTTCATTACTATCAGGTTGTGACTGAGCGACGAAGTTGTTCTCACAGCTGTCAAAATAAGCCCCGCCCCCTTTTCTCCGGTACTTTGTACAGATAAAGCGCCATCTTTTGAGTTGATCATTCTTTAAATCTAAATTAGGTGCTTCATAGGGATTTAAGAACAAGACTTGGTATTTCCTAATTAAATCATTAATTAATTCATATTCGCAAAGCGGTATATCTAAAGAGACAGCGGTTAGAGGGAAAATAGAATTTCGAACATGCTTGGAAAAATCGAAAGTTTCATTACTAAGAGAAATACTACGTCTCGTACTCGGATCCAATAAATAATGACATTTAAAGTCAATAATGAACCCGTGTTTTTTGAGAAAAGGCATGCCAAGGACGTTGAATTTAATGTCTGCAGCGTATGCATGCAAGTCATAAGGTCTGCCTAACCCCAAGTCAATTTTAGTTATCATTTTTTTATAAATATGGATACAGCCTCCATTCGCGGCCCTAGCACTTCCAATCGGGGCCCCCTCCTTATCCAATTCAGAAGCACTTAAAAGGTCGAGGCAACTCCCACAGTCTAGTAAATAAGTCTCATTATTAAGTCTATCAGATATATAATACAATTTGTCTGAAATCGTCCCTTTAATTGTTGCCACAACTCCAGTCGAGTTGCCAGATACTCCCACTACAGTATTATCGGATAAGTCACATGCATTATTTCTTAAATTTAATGATCCCACATGCTTATCGGAAGGAGAAGAGCCTTCCTCATCCCTAAAACTAATACAATTTATTTTCAAAAAAGGGGTTTCGCCCCCTTCATTAATTACAAATTCATTTTTATTATTATTTTTATCAATAAGTATGGAGTCACAAGTCAGAATCGCCTCTACTCTCGCCTCCTCCCCAGTGACTGGGGTAGGGGGATAGGTTGACTCCGTCGGTGGAGGCAGCGACTCATTCACAAAGCTATTGTTCTCAAAAGTCACAGCGTTATTATTTTCAATACAATTATAAGAATTTACAAAACCGTTATCGCCATCACTATGGCTATCATTCCTAATTCTACAATCACTATTATTATTATTGTCATTATCGTTATTAATCTCATCATGCATTGAGTTACAATGAAAAGTTGAATGAAAAGTTGAAGAGGACTCAGGTGGGAGAGAGGCTGACCCACTAGAAGTCCCTGCCTCAGCCATTTGAGTCACCTCTCATCATTAAAACTTTCGCTTTCAGATGCATTGTTAATTACCCCCTCCCGCCTCTGATCATTTTTACAAGTAATATTTCTACTCCACTTAAATCTATTAATATAATTAACATTCCCACTATACCCACGATTAACATAGTTACCATTATTATAAAAATACCTATTATTATTATAGCTATCATAATTGACATATCTACCATTATCATAGTAACTATAGTGGCCAATACGATCGTTATTATTAAAATTTCCATTATTACAAGTATAAGTATAATAATAATCATTCCTAACATTATTACGGCTATCATAATAATAATTCCTTCTACTATTATTACAATTATTAAGATTATCATTATAACGACTATTGTCAAACCCATTTCTATCAAGATTACCAGCCCAATTAAAATTAATATTCCCCCCTCCAAAATTTGACCTATTCATACAAAAATTGCAGGGTAAACAATTACAAAGGTTTTTACTCACAAAAGCGTTATTCCCCCACATATTTACCCCCATCTGGCCTGGGAGTCGTCTCACAGGCCAACCTCTCCATTTCCCTGGTTCGAAATGTTGGAGTTCCGCTGCGGGGGAGAGGGGGTTGCCGGGGGTTGTGGAATTAAGGTAAACATGGCACAATAAGGGCCCTCACATTTAAATGAACGGTGCAAGAATTTTCTATGGAACCTACAAAGACCTTCTGTACTTGGGCCAGCTGCAACGTTGTTATAAGCTGATCGGTTGAAGCCTCTTTCTCTTGAACCCTGATTATTGCTGGGGGTGGGGGAATTCTTCGCATTCTGACACATCGTCTTAGCGAGCTCTATTACGCTCTTGGCGAGTGATCTCATTTCTTCAGCTGACTTTTCATGAGAGATTATCAGCCGACTTATTTCTCTCTCTTGTGCTGAAGTCTCTCTGTTAGGTGGCTTGGTGACTTTCTCTTCTGCTGATCGGACGGCGTTTACAGATTGCCATTCGGTTCTCCCCCCCGCGGGGGATTGGCGAGCACCGTTTTGGGAAAAAAATTTGTTAAAAATGTCGTCGGCAATTTCAATTAATTCCTCAAAATCATGGTTCTTCTCTGTTGTCATGAGGGAGATCTGTAATTGCTGAGGCAATCGTAAGAGAAAGAGTTCTCTAATAAATTTTGCATCGTTGTCAGTTATTGAATCGAAGCTGGATAATCCGAGCATTTCTTTTATTCTAACTGCATAGTCGGATGGAAGCTCTCCCTCCCTCATTCCTGATCGAAAGACTTCTTCTATCTGCGTTCTTAGCGATGGTGCATAGAGTTTTTCTATTACCTTTACTAATTTAGTATAACAATCGTCTTTTAGGGGAAGTTTCAACGAATTTGTAATCTTGCTTGGTAGTTTTGATGCCAATAGCCTTACCCTCTCCCTCGGATCGATGATTTCATTAAGGTTAAAGATCATTGTCGTCTGCCGAATCCATTCTAGGGCATCAAATTCGTTGAAGGGGGGAATAGCATTGAGGGGGAGACTCTTCTTTCTTTTTTTTCTCCCCAAGAGAGTGGGGGAAAGGTGACTTTTCACCAGGCTTGCTGCTTCATGCTCTTCTTGGATCTCGTTTTCCGATTCTGTTTCGTATTGTGATGAGTCACCTTCTTCATTTACTCCTTCGGTCGGGGGGACTTCTTCTGGGGGAGTGTGATGGGGTCTT
>JABUQX010043112.1:40000-41291 GCA_015478945.1 Trachelipus rathkii
CGAGATTCCAAATTTAACTTCCGAGCGTAAAGACATAAGTGGAAAGCATGTACGACATTATTAGGTATCTCAATACAGAAATATACTCTGGGTAGCTGAATCTATAAAATTAAGTAAACTTTTCTGTTGGCATTGTTTGCTATTTTCAACAAACAATAGAGTGTGGTCTAAAACTGGGTTCAAGAATACTGTAAAGGAGAAATATGGCTTGATAATAAAGTTCTTTGGAAACGTACTTGATCACTCTGAAGATTGGGATAGCGATACCTTAATAATGACGAAAGATTTTTTGTCTTTCCTGGAAAAGTATCAGACTCGTTTCTTGCTTAATGTTTTTTCCGAATATTTTCCTTCACAGATGTTCTCTTCAATATTCATTCATCAGACAAAATCATTGATATTGCATACTGTGGTAAAAAGGTTGAAGAAACAATCAATAAATTGGAAGAAATAAAGGAACATAATTTCAGGAAAAGTTTTGAAAAAGTCACAGAAAGAGAGGAAGATGATAAAAGACCTTTTAAAAATTTAAGAAGGCATTCATTCTACACAGAATGTCACAGAATCCAAACGTCTTTTTGTGGACATTTTAGAGAAAATATTAATTCAAATAAAAAATAGATTTCCATCCATGGGAAAACTTTTCTTCTGCTTACTGAACAGTAGCATGTATGATAATACAATAAACCTTTCCTGAAAATCTTTAAACCTTGGTGTACAACATGGTCAATTTTTTTGATATCACCAAGTTTGAGAAATGAATTGTTTGTAATTTCTATTTGTTCGCAAGAATTTAAAGATGTCTGTTGGATTGATTAGGTTTATAAATGAAAATAATAAAAACGGGAGACTAAAAGAAAGTACTGAAACTAGCAAAACAGATTGCAACAATTCCTACTATATACAACAGCTACAGTTGAAAGAATATTTTCTACATTTCAAAGGATAAAAACGCAATATAGGTCATTTCAAGAAAAAGACATCTTCACCAGCATTGTTGTCAATTGAAAAGTGCCTTTGCTTGATGAGTTAAAAATTCAATCGACATTTTATGATGAGGTGTGGTATAGAAGATACTTAGAAGAAAAGGAGGGCAGAGTTTATCTTCAAGTGAAGAATCGCTACGGTGAAACACTACTTCATATCAGATTTGCAAGTAAGTTTTGTATTTCAACTACGTCAATATATATATATATATATATATATATATGCTGAAGTATATAACAAACGCAAAGTGTCACGATAAATGCGAAAACGGTTAAACACCCACCTTGACTGAACGAAGTACAAC
>JABUQX010043113.1:0-33361 GCA_015478945.1 Trachelipus rathkii
TCTTATTGGTTCGCTGAAGAAAAAATAGATAGTGAGTGTTGCCCGTTCAATGAGTCATTAACTCTTTCGTTAGTTACTTGACTTGCTCTTTGGCGACTCAGTGAAAATGAGTGAAAGAACTAGGCTCATAAGCGTTGTAAGATTTATAAAAATATACATGAGTTTGTATTAAACGTTCTAAGTTGACATATCCTGATATTTTTACAATAATATTACTTGCACTCGGTGTCCCGTAGAAAAAAATTGTCTCATTCAATGCTGTATTATAGCACAGCGTAATAAATAATCAACAGCATCATCATACATAAAAGTGAAGGTCATTGAAACAGAGTTTTTTCCTTAGATGTTCAATATGTGCCTCCTTCGTTATAGGGGATACATTCAGCCGATAATCCAAATCCTCCCAAACATTGGTTAACAGATCTGAGTAATGGATAGAAACGCATGTCAATCTGCGTATAATTGGCAGCCCCATAGAGAAGAGACTCGCTATGGCGTTAAGTCGGGCACCGGGGGACAAGATATATATAGCTTAGCCTGTCGTCTGACCATTATGACCACCACCAACGATCTGGTAGTGAAGTCGTGTCAACCACGCTCGCACTATTTGACTTCCAATGTGGAGGGCTCCATCTTGCTGCATATAAATTTACCGCTTCATCCTCTAAATAAATGTGGAAAGAGCATTTGTTGTAAGTGACTTGTAAGCGACCCCTGTTATGGTTTGCTTCTGCGAAAAAGAAGGTCGTAGACCTGACCTTCGGGATATTGGCCCGCAGAAAAAGTTAACCTTTGGGGAATGACGTTCGTGTTCTACAAGTTCATCTGCGGATTTCCAGACCCCAGATACGAAAATTTATGGCCATTCACCTTACCCTTGAGATGAAAGGTGGACTCATCGCTAAACACTACACGATCTTAGAAGGTGCATCGTCTCGACCTACGCACTGCAAACAGGGCTAAGGTAAACCGAGAGCATGAGTCGTGCGGGCTTTAAGCCATGTAAAAAACTGCAACCGGTATGCACGCATGTGTAAACGTTTCCTTAACCACCTTCCAAACCGGCGATTTTTGGCACTTCAGTTCGGACTTGCTCTCCGAACAGGATTTTCTAGGACTATGAAGGAACAGGTCCTGATACGTCCACATCCTTAACAGTCACTTTGGGTCGTCCTGTACTTTTGCCTGTACAAAGACATCCATTAGTTGGAAATTGCCTATACCATCGGCGAATGTTTGTGCCATAGGAGGGTCCATGAACCGAAACGATACGCACGTTGAAGTCGTAATTACACGATCACACTTAGCAAAACTGGTAGGAACACTGAAAAGCTTTACGCTCAGGACCGCATTGCTGCAGTATGTGGCGCACGAACAAGAGAAGGACTACATCTGAATTGCGGACGCATGAGCGCGGTATGTCGATCCTCATCAGGAACTCGTTCTGGCGGCAAGTGCATATTCGAAACTAATGCAACTTACTCTTCACGTTGATGTAATGATATGATATGAATATTGTATATATCTTTACTAATAAAGGTTTAACTGGGACATTCGTTTACGGACACCCGAGTTAATATATTAATTAATAAGGTATTTAGGCGCTTGGAAGTATTGCGTTCGGCAAGCGCAAAAGGCAATCTGCTTTATAGGTCAAAGCTAATAATGTTGTCTGATATAGCACTTAATATCATTATTAATATGGTTAGGGATATAATAATAATAAAAGACAAATTAACAATAATTATTACAATATTCCTACAATATGTGCCAATGGTTAACGTTAAGGATTAACGTTAACTTCCGCTACATTCTTCAACCGATAAACGCTTTACTGATTAACGTCGTTAATGATTTTACTGGTTAATTCGAATAAAAAATTATAACGACCGTTACTTTCTGAATTACGGTGCTGCACCTTGTATCATATATAATATAGTAGTATATATAAATATAATAATATATTATATAGTTATATAATATATATATATATAATATTAATATATATATATATAGTATATATATATAAGATAATATATGATATATATAATAAATATACAAAGGTGGGCACCGTTAATGAGAAAAGTTAACGTCGTTAATTTTTAATCGTTAACAGAAAATAGATAAATTCTAAATCATATAATATATATTATATATATATAATATAATATATATATATATCTATATATAATAGATATATATACTATAATATATATATATAATAAGATATAATTATATATATATATATATATATCTATATAGTAATATATATATAATATATACTATATTATCGCGTGAACGCCGATTCTGAGAAGATCAAAAAAAATCAAAAAAAATCAAACAAATCAATAAATCAAAAAAATCAAAAATTGATTTTTTTGTAAAAAAATCATAACAATCGGCAACCCTGATTAAAAGGAATTAATACAACCAAAGATTCCAAATTTGTTCTAACAACTAGCTCACTTAAAAAAAAAAGCCTTACCTTGTTTTGTAAACTTCTGTGGTAAAGTGTTAGTATGACCCAATGAGTTAAGGTAACATTGGTGTCCAGTTTAAGTTTTTTCTACTGCTGAATTGTAAGTAAACAATGAAGGTTGAGGGCCTAACTATGCACGACCGTTCTTCTTGCAATTACCCACTTAGCACCAGCATGTTCAATTTTAAAAAAAGGTTCCAACACGGATCAAAAAGAGGAGGACAACTTTTTTGCATGACTTCCAATAGCAGACTCATCATTTTGGATGGTTTAATCTGTCACTCACTTTCAACTTTTTTAATTTTTTTGTCATGATTATGGACTTTGGTCAACTAAAATAAGACTCCCTTTTTAATCAAAGCATCATTTTTTTTTTTTAGAAAAGTTAGAAAAGTAAAGTTTTAATTTATTCAAATTTATAAATTTAATCAGTTAATTTATTTGGCCAAAATAAAGTTCGATTTTGTTTTTGGTACAATTAAGAAATTTTAAAATTCAGGAACATAATGAACAATTTCCAACATTCACAGAAAAAATAAATACATAAATAAATAAATACAATTGTTTTTATAGTTTTTTTTAACCTAAGAAAAACATTACTACTACTACTAAATTAGGATAACCTTTTTTTTATTTTTTACTCTTGCTGCCAGCAAATTAACCTACAAATACGTAAATCTAAATAAGATCTGCCTTAATGAGCCTTTTTAATTGCTCATCTTGTTATTTAGCAGAAAACCTTTTTGGTCTAGAATCAGTCTTTTCTAGAGAACTATTTACATTTGTCTGGTTAGGTGAAAGGTCTTTGTCAGGAATGTCGTCATTATGAGGAATTTCTAGGGGATATAGATTATAAATATGTCTCTTTGATTGACTTCCAGAACCAGTTTGCCTAATAATACCCTCATCATTAGGATGCAAATTCACTATCCCAGCCATTTTCCAAAAGAACTTCGGAGTTTTAGACTCCTCATTTAAGAGACAAAGATCACCAATTTTAGGTACTTTACTTGAACCTATGAGTTTATGTTGTTTTCTCAAGTTCTCTTAAACCTAAAAAATACTCTTCTCTCCATTTTTTCTTTATTAATTCTACCTGACTGGTTAATGTCTTAAAATTTTTAATAATTAATTTCTTTTCATTACCTTCAAAGGTGGGATCTAACTTTTTACCCATATCAGTGGATAAAACTTCATTGTCAGGAATAATTAAAAAAATTTATTTTAATTATATCCTATAAGCACATATATGCGTAAAAGTTGAATTATTACTTCATAGGAGGGATCTTCATTAGAGCTTACAAAAGTAAGAGGCCTTGATTTAATAGTATGACAGTAATTTTCCTTTACTAAGGTGGTCGATACTTAGAATTCCAAAATTAATTTACGCTTCAAGGAAGTGATAGCGAGCCTTTTGACCAAGCATTCCCAAAAGTTCTGGGGAGTAATACTGAGTGAACTGCCAAGCATACCAATTCTCACCAAAATACTCCTTTGCCTTATCAGTTTCAAACCAAGGGTTAAGTATTTACTAACTTTTTTAAAGGTTGATTGATTACAGATATAAGTTTCTTTGGCTGAGAATTTGTTAGTGATAAATGGAAAGCTCTTTAGAAAAGTATCTGTAGTCAAGTCATGACAAACATGGATACTTGTGAAACGTGTGTTACAACATGTAAATAAGTAACAGATAAACCTGATTTTTCATTTGAGTTGTTTTAACCATAATAACCAGCATTATTACATGCTGTGGTTTCAAAGGATTTTTATTCGCCAAATTTTTCAGTGCGAGACGGATCTACTGCTGTTTGTTACTACAATGAATTTTTTACAGATTTTCTAAATTTTATGACATTTTACTAACATTTTGTCTTATTTGGGGTATTCAAAATTACCTGTCTAACATATTGCAAGTTGCTGATAGACCAGCATGATTAAGTTTTAATAAAATTATTTCAAATGCTATTATTTTAGTAAAAATGACTTAAATCAAGAGGTATCGACGGATTACCTGAAGAAATATAATTGTACCTCCATATCTGTATCTGCCCAAGGTTCTTTATTTTACTTGTCATGGCCAAAAGAGAAATCATTAACAGGGCTACCTTCTTTGATTTTTGCAGGAAATTTAATTCATTATGGGAAAGATTTACCTTGATTATTTAATACAATGAATTTGACACTACTTTATAAAAGTACTGAGACATTTTAAGCAAGTGTTCTATTCTCTGTTGAAGGGTTAAATTGGGTCTTGGATTAAATTTATGAGTCCTATAATATTTGAGAGATATTATAATCTAAAGACAAACCATAATTCTTAATATTTATTCTATTTGAAGGTTCTCTTTTCCTTCCCTACAAACAGGTCCCATGGGTTATTATTACCTCCAGTATTTTTTTTTTGTGTGTTTCTGTTTTAATATACAGTTGATTTTTTTTAAATCTACTACAAAGTTGTTTTAGGCCATATATCTTCAGACTTAATAAATGGTGGCTCTATTTTTAGAATAAAATGTTTTAAATGAAGTATGAGCAATCAGCAGGGTTTTCTACCCTTGCAACATGACGTACCTCCACATAAACATGGAAATTGTGCAAGCTCTCTTCTGAATTTCGTAATACTGCTATTTTTATAAAATAGATTGTATTTTTAGAGATTTTTGACCTATCCAATTAGCAGCTAACAGAGAATCAGTCCAAATAATTGTATCAAAAAAACTTACCAATGATCCTCATGTTTCAAGTTAAATATAATTTAGTGATAGTACCTAGGTCAAATGGCCAAAAGTTTAATTGACGATTGAATATTTCTTTTGAAGTAGGTTTATTCTGATTTTTGACAGTAAATAACTCTAGACCATTGTGTGTTTTTAACCAAGTCAACAACATACCGCTTTGAAGTATGGCTGCATAACAAAACATGAAGCGTATAGTCATTCAACTCTCTAAAGTTCAGAAACAGGCCATTCTGGGGAAATGTTTAACCTTAGTTATTTTTGAAAAAGATTCTTAGATATAGTAATGCCACTTTTTTTAACAGGTTAGGTGAAACTATTTCATCCCAGTCAAGATCTTGAGACACTAATTTGTGCATAAATACTTTAAGTTTAAAAGCTACTGGGGCTACAAACCCAAGGGGGTCATACAAACTTTGTACAGAGCTCAATATTTCTCTCCTAGTTTTGGCATTTTTATTTGGTTCAAAATTCTTTAATGAAAGTAAATCATTTTCTCTGTCCCATGAATAACCTAATAATTTAGTACTCAAAGGATTTTCAGTTGAACCTATCCCTAGTTTATTAAACATTAATTCAGCTTCGGGACAGCTTGAAGCCCACTGATACAGATGAAACCCATAAGGTTCCATATATTTATAGAGTGCATCACAATTATATCTTTAAATTTTCATTAAATTTACTAAAAGGTAATACCAAATTATCCATATAAAACCTTGTGCAAAATAGTTTTAACCCTTTTCTGTGCTCTATTAGATTCCAAAAATGAGTATGAAGCCCTCCTGAAGAAAAAGGCTACTTTATTCAAAACCCACCCTATTATACTCTAAAGGCAATAGTCAAATTAGATGTGGAACTGGTTGATTAAGTGTCTTTTACGAAATTATTTTTGAGCTTCTCATGCAGAATTTTTTGCATAGGATGTAACATTAAGAAAGCTGTTTCTCAATATCTGCAATTGTAATATATTTACCATGTCCGCTTAATATTAAAAGCCTGGCTATATGAGGAAGGAGGGAGAGTCCATCTTCTCTAGCAAACTAAAGGTTTTCAGAATCGATATTTTTATCAAATTTTTTTACCCATAAGAAATATTACAAATCTTTTTCATGTTTGAAGATTAGATCTTAAAACTGCATAGTGGGGTAAAAAATAATCACTACTTATATTATTTTCATTTAAGGGTACTTGATAAAGAATTCTATAAATTATTTCCTCCTCAAAGATTTCAACCTATTTTTTAAGTAATTCATTATTTTTAAGCTTTTGAAATTAAAGTTCTTAACCTACCATAAGAATACTCAAAATTTGGGGTTAATTTAATTCTATCATAACCTGACTTCCAAGGAATTTCCACTGATACCTCCTCCTCTTTTATTTTTACAGTCTCTAAAAAATTGGCAATAATCATTTGTTCTTTAGTAGAGTATTTTTGATAATTGTAAACACCCACATTTTCTAAATTACTAAATTGAGCAACATTCTCAGACATGTGCATCTCCTTAACCTTATCGTCTACAACCATTGACTCAGTAATTAATTATATTAGTACTTAAATATTAGTTTTTAGTAGTGCAGATACACATCCCTGTAATCATCACTCCAAATTTGGAGTTCGTTGCCATTGCTAATTCACTTCACTTCATCATTTCAACAGTCTAAGTCTTTATACTTGATGCACTCTATTATATTTAAAATTATTTAACAAGTAATTAGAAGAGTATATTCAGCTAGAATTGAATGCCCACCTTCCAAGATGATTACAATTCTAAAGGCATCAATTTCGAAACTTAAAGGAATTGTACATCACCAACCATTGCAGATTTAGTGAATTTTGGGTGAGAAAAATTTCATAGGAATTTAGCAAGGTTCAAAAACTGATTTGTTAGTTGTTGAGAATTAAAACTACTATAGTAATGGCTTCTTTAATCAGTGACATGATAAACCTAAGGAAATGAGAGCACCAGTTTTTATAAAGTATGTTGAGAGTAAGAAGAAACTATCAACCATGCACCTAAAATTAACAAACTCTCCTAAATTATTCATTACTGGCAACATGTTAGAGAGGGAAGAATTGATTTTCCACCTACTTGACTTAAATGGCACCCTAACCCGACCTTTACTTTTCATTGTTTTGTATTACCTTTTTACTACTTGTTCTTTAAGTTTTACTGTTTTATTTCTTGTGGGGATTGAATCAACTTTTTCAGAATTTAAACACAAAAAAAAGATTAAATCTCTTTTTACAAAATTTACAAGGATTCAAGGTAACTCTACATTTTTCTTCTATATGGAATTTAGAAGTAAACTTTTTACAATGACCTAGTTGTTATTTCTCTCAAATTTAGCCTTATTACTAGGATAAGTACTACACCTTGAAATACTATGCCTTTTTTGGTTGCATAGCTTACACTCTAGATCAGCTATAGTTGCTACAACTGAACTTTTAGGTTTACGTTTCTTCATAAGAAAAATGAGAGTTTTGATCGGGAATCATTAGACTTTAGATAATTATTTTGTTTTTTTAGAATGATGATCTGAATTAATGCACTTAACAGAACTAACTACAGGATAAATAGCTTTATACTTTCTTGGTCACCCAGAGTCCTTGTTGCTTCTGCAAATGCTTTTAAACCTCAAAAGGGTGGTGTTTTAATACGGACAAGTTCCTAAATAACTTGTAACTTTTGAGTAAGGAGTTTAAAGTAAATAGTATAATTGTATATCTTCAATACTTAATTTCGTTATTCTTTAAAAGTAAATTGGATATTGGCATTCACCTTAGCTGAAATTCATGTAAATGATTTAATAACACTTTATTAGCTTTGGGTACTTAAAAGATTTTAGATCAAAGAAAATTATTGCCCAGGTGAAGCATAGCATTCATCGAGTTGTTCCCAAGCCTCATCATAGGAGGTCTCGACTCCTTATGGCAATAATTTGAATAAAGATTCCTTTCTAAGGAGCTGTCAAGTATTGTACTAAGCTTAATTAATGGAACCATAGCTGTACTGACACCAATGTAGAAAATTTTTTAAATGAATCCCAGTCAACGGGCTGTGACAGTCATTTTAAATTATAACAATCTTTAATCTAAAATTAAATGCAAAGATTTAACCAAGAAAAAGCATTGGCGCTTGTAACAAACCGTTATCAATCACCATTACAAAGGGACGTAGGCCCAGTCTATAGGCTAGGATCAAGCCTTGACCTACCTAATAGGCTACCAGTTTCCTTTAGGCCAGACTTAATGGCTAAGGTTTGAAAAAAAAACAACTCTAATACTACAAAAATTTAACTACGGCCTACTAATACACAGAAAGCTCTGGTAAGTAGGCTATGCTTTATTTATTAGCTTAGGCCTAAGTTAAGACACCAAGTAGGCTTTGCTTAAAAGTAAACACTTAAGTAGACCCTAGGCCTACTTTACGATCAATTATTCAAACGTTCAAAATAACTAATAAACCATTAATTGCCTATAATTTTCTCGTTAAATAAGTTAATTATTAATCAAAAAAAATTATAAGGCATGGTTTAAGATTGAAGAATTTGGGCAAAATTTAGATCTGTTTACGACCGTGGGTCAGAGTCGCGCAAGCTGAAAATACTGTGCATACAAGTCATAGTATAAGCTATAGGTGTACACTGTGGCAAAGTCGTAACATAATCTATATCTGACGCAGTAATTTGGAATAGTTTAAACTTTAAGTTTCGACGACAAAAATATCCCGAGCAATGAATGCAAAATTATGGAATAAACTAACATAACATTACACCTTCCACATTCGAGAATGCTGGAAATTTGCTAAACGTTATTTAAATAGCCCCTCAAAACAGAAACCAACATTTTACACTAGCATAAACATTATGCCCCTACGGGCCATATTTTTTAACAAAAATTAATATTTATTTGATGTTGATTAATAAAAAGGAAGGATGAATAATGCTAAGAAGCTAAACTAAAAAATATGCTTTACAACAAAAAAAAGCCTACCTTGTAATTCTGTGTCAGTTTATATGGTTAGTAGTTGAGTTTAAACAGATTCTTAACAAATCGATTTTTTAGAAAAACAATCGATTTGTTGTTATACTTATAAAACACCGTTGTCAAATTTAATTGTCGGCAGCACTAAACACAAAGCCTATGACAAAGCCATGCTTCAACAGAATACTAATAATATCAATAGCCTCAGCAACCCAGATTTTATTTGATAAAAGTGAAAAGGAAACTTGTTTTGCAATAAAAAGGCTTCCAGCAAATCATAATCTTAATGTTTATTTTATTGTAGGGAAATATTAACTTATTAAATTGTTATTAGTATTGATATAGAGTACCAATAATTATACGTATAATAATATTATCTATATATATATATAGTAATATAATATATATATGCCTATACTATATATATATATCTATATATTAATAGGGTGATAATATGTAATATATATATATATAATGGAGGCCACCTTCTCCTTAAAAGGTGTTACATAAAACATATAGCGAAATATCGCTCAACACTATCGTGTCTACCATGCACTGTTGGACGTGTTGAACTTAAACTCCCAATAGAAGAGAAGAAAAAGCTGCCACATGTTGCTTTTTATATCATCGTTAATTTTTGTATGTTAATTTTGTTTTAAATTTTTTTTTATGTCTATTTTATTAAGGGCTCGAGCCGACGGTGGGGACAGAGGGGGGACAAAGTCCCCCCTTCGTCCCCCCTTGAGGCCGAGAGACCCTGACTCTTGACATCTGCGATTTAATTCTTGGTATTCCTTAGTTATAAAAAATAAAAATAAACTTAGAAAATCCTAGTCGCACTTATGCCTTGAAATAATCGAAAAAAAATTCGATTACATCGCTCGTTCGAAATATAATATATCGGTTAACATCCTTCTAAGGGAGAATTCCTATATAATATATATATATATCTATATACTAATATATATATATATAGTATATATATATATTATATATATATAGAATATACTATTATTATGGTAAGCTGTAGACAGCGACCCACACATTTTGAGCCCAAAAATTTTCTAAGTTCAAAAAAATGTTTAAATGTGAGGAAAATTTTAGTTAATAAAGTTTTTATAGAAAACATTCTTTAGTGGCAGCGAGCTCTGGAATATTGGCGCAAGATAGGCTTGCCCACTACAACAATTTTAATAAAAACCCTAACTTAACTTAACTTTTCCTGAACTAGAAATTTGTTTTGGAACTTAAAAAGTTTTTGGTCTGAACAATGTGGTGGGTCGGCTGTCTACAGCTTACCAATATAGTTAGTATATAGTGATATATCATAATATATATATCATATATATATAGAGTATATATACTATAATACTATACATATATGTATAATTATATAAGTAAAGAAAAGTTTACTTAACGCCCAGCACGGACGGGGCTCGGATTACTGACAAAAACAAAAAATTTTTTACAGTAGCGCTCTATGAATACATAGATTAGACGTTTTAGGGTCGGGAAAAAAAAAAAAAAAAAAATATCAAAAAACTACAATTACTGTACAGCGAAAAGGCAAAATACATTTTTGGAAGTCCCTGGTAAAATTTAGTAGTGACAAGATGTAAGTTAAAGCATACCCCAAGGGTATACCGCACCGATGGCAGGGAGTCGGGGTCTCTCGGCCTCCAGGGAACTACGGGGTCGGACTAATTCCCCCCCTCCGGAGGGTCTCCGGAAACCCCCGCTCTTTGGTATTTCGGGTGTCGTGGGGGTTCCTCTGCGCCCCCCCCCTACGGGGTAGGAAAACGTCCCCCCCTGTTTCCCCGTCGGCTCGAGCCCTACATTGCCGTTGTATACCTTTACAAATAAGTCTATAGTAATTTCAACCCTAGACATCTATTTATGGATCATGAGATGCTACCTCGTGAAAAAATATTTTTGATCCGAGCTCCGTTCCGTGTGGGCGTTAAGTCAGCTTTCCACTTATATATAGTATATAATATATAATATATTATATTAATATATATATATATATATATATATATTATATAATATATATAATATATATATATAGGATATATGTATAGTATATATGTAAAATAGTCAATGATAGATAGTATATAATATATATAATCAAGGTATATAGTATATAGTAGTATATATATATATATAGTATTATACAGTATATTATATATATATATATATAATTATATAAAGTAAATATATAAGCCATGAATTCCATAAAAGGGCCAGAGAGTATCGTGAAGAAGTTTTAGACTTACAGGAAAAACTAATTATATATTGCCTCAGCGTCCAAAGCTATTATTTATGTGAAAGTGCGTTTTATGATTAAAAACTAAACGAACTAACCCTAGAGTAGACCGGCAATAGATATCAGGATCGTGTCTCTCGGCCTCTATGGGATGACGGGGGGGGGGGTTGTCCCGCATGCGCGTACAACGAGCCGCCAAAAATTGGTTTGAGTTTCAAGAACATATAATGTCCTTTAGGGGGCTCGTGCCGATGGGGACAGAGGGGGGGGACGAGTCCCCCGTCGTCTACCTGAGACAGAGATCCCCTGACTCCTGAGGTATGCGATGCGGTCTATCTCTAAGGGTAGCATTTAGTTTTAAAATCAAAGACGACTTGTATCATGATAATAAGCTTGTGGTAGGCTGATTCGAAATATGTATTTAGTTTTCTATAAGTGTCTTACTTTTAGGTTTTTTTTTTACTTTTTGGTAAGAAGCTTTATACGCTGATTCAAAATATGTACTTGTTTTTCTTGTAAATTTCATGCCTGAGTGATTTAATATGAATATAGTATATTATTATTAATATAATATATATATAAATATATATATATATATATATATTAGTATATTATAATATTTATATATATATGTCATATATATTATGTCAAATGAGGCAAAAGGGTTCATTTGTTTGTGTTTTGACAAATATAACGGCTGGCCAAATATTCCCATTTTGTATTTCGCATTAAACACAAATTATAATGAGGAAATTAAAATCTAAAGTTAATAACGATATTATGGTATATTTGGCATGGGCAAATTTCCTTACAAATATGACTCTTATTTTGAACTTTTTAAGCAAAACCGTTTGCAAAAAAAAATTCTCTGGGGCAAAAGGGTATCATATCTTGGGAAAAGGGTTTCACCATGTTTTGAGTTTTATAGAAAATATAAAATTGCCAAAAATTCCATCTTTGTAACTTGCGAAGTAAGAAAGATGTAAATGATAGAAAAAACCTTAACTTCATATACAAGCACGTGATGGGTAAAGATAAAAAGACAAAAACTTTTCATATTTAATACAAAGAAAAGTTTAAAAAGTTTAAAGCTGAAAAAGGTTTATTTTGGGGGCAATGGGTTCACATACATTGGGGGGGAAAATTGTTTAGTAACTGGCATAAAAAGTTGTCGACGTACTGAATTAGCCAGCAATTAACCCTTTTAAAGTCTCAGTTTGCAACCACAATCTCATACAAATTCTTTCATGGTGAGGACGTCAACGTTGTCGGCACGAGTAATTGTCTTTTGTATGAACTGATGCCGACTATGGGTGTCGTCATAGATGTGATTCGTCTAGTTACGAATTCAGTTATGACTCTTGTTATCTTCTAATTTAACGTTATCAACTACATTTTCTCTCGTGACCTTGTGGCGAATTTTAAGACCTTTTGAACATTATATAATACTGGCCCGCTTCGAATCTAGTTACGTATAACGGAAGCGCCATCCACATGGAGATTGTTTCAAAGCTCGGTTTTTATTGAAATTAAGGCTTATATTTTGAGATGCGGTGGATTTATTTGCATTATTCCGCCCTACTATCCCCCACGCCAATGACTTTTTTGCTATACTGGGATCCCCTCACAACTAGTTCTTCTCAGTCCGTCCCCTCTTACCGGTCACTCCTTTATTCAACGCTCGCATACTGTTTACACCACCAGCTATATATTACATTTTACTTCGACATCTTGCTTCTCTCCACCAAAGAAGCTGCTATTATTGAGTTAATCTTCTCTTTATATATTAGTATAATAATAGTATATATAGTATATATAATATATATCATATTTACGATAATATATAATATATATAGTATATATTATATCATAATATAATATATATATAGTATATAGATATATAGATGAGGGAAATACTGTTGTAAATTTTTGAGGCTCGGATTTATTTTTTTACCAATTATTACTACGGTATATATTATAATAGTATATAGTATATATAATATTATTATATATATATTATATATAATTTATATATAAGTAGTAGTATATGATATATATGGAAGGCAAGCAGTCGAATACAAACCGCTGACACCCCGAGCACTTGACACAGCGAAGAATAAAATAAGTATGTGCGTATTCTACGCGTCATGAGCGCAGTAACAACTGGCTGACTCAGCTTAGCAGCGTAAATGGGTTAAGTAATACATGTTCGCAGTCTTTGACAATATTAAAAAAGAAGGTTGGTCATAAAGACTGTACATTTTTTTGTGTTCACATTTTTAGTTAATTAAAGACTCAACAGCAATTGAGCATAAACTAATATTAAATTTAACAGAAAAATACTATTTCTAATATGCTGAACCCTTTTCCACCCGTAGCTATGTGAACCCTTTTGCCCCGGTTTAAAAAAAATTGTTTTTTAAAGAATTGATTATTATCTAATTTAAAATCATTATATAAAGCTTTGTTAATTAAAATATTTTTCAGTTTGAAAAGCCAAATTATTTTAAAAATGATTTTCAAAAAATAAAAAATTAAATTCTTAAAAAAAATTTGAACATTTTACTAAAAACCCTAGCTGATAATGTAAAAAAAAAATTTGGAGTTCTAAATGTCACATATTAAAGTTAAGTAGAAAGATTGAAGAATTGAAATGTTTGAAAAATGACCTGGTAATATTTTAAAATAGTGAGTAATTTTATAATAGATTACCATTTATATCTATTCCAATGAAAATTTTTCAGGTGAAACCCTTTTCGCCCTGTGAAACCCGTTATTTGCCTCATTTGACGGTTACGATATATATACTATATATAAATATTAGTATAGATTATAAGTAATAATTATACTATATAAGTATATTATTATATATATATAACTATATATATTATATATAGCGTCGGGCGGGGTGAACGTGGACCACTTAGGGTAGAGTAACTTGGTCTCGCCGAAATCTCCAACAAGGCAGCTTTTTGGAAATTTTTTTTTTTGTTAAATCACGACCAGAAAAGTCGGGCATAAGCGACACAAAAAAATATATAATGTAATTTCTACATAATAAAAGTTTTATAAAGTTGAATAACGCCCGCATCAGCCTGACCGGAGGGTGAAGCGGACCGACCACCTCAAGGCCTAGTAAGTGTTCCTTACAATTGTACCAAACCTCTTAACAATTTTCAATTTTATATATTTTGAATTTTTACTTAATATAATAATATTGTTCATATTAAAATTCGTAATAAGTAATAAAATTCTAATGGATAAAGTACAAATCGAATAAAGATAAGGTGGTCGATTCCACCCCCTCCGCCCAAAATTTGACACTTTTTTTTTCGTTTTTTTATTGAAAATTTCATGTTTTTCAAAAATTTTTAACTAATAAGTAACGTTTTTTCTACATTTAAATTAATTAGCTATATGTAAAAAAATGTTAATCAATAACAATACGTAAAATACAAAAACAATGGTGGTCCGACCACCCCTCCATCAATTTTTTACGGCGGGGTGAACGACCACAGTAGGTCCCGTTTTTTTTGCTCTAATACTTGCCTTGGATCACAATGTTACTTTTGGCGCAGTTTACAGCTAACATACTCGAGTGGTATCCGACTGATAAAAATAATTAACACGTCGATCCCAATTTTCATTTTGTATCACTGAGTTAAGAAAAAGAACAGCATTTTCCAAAAGTGAACGTTCTGAGTTGAAGGAAATTTTGTAGCTGCCTATTCTAACATTTTTAAAAAATATAAAAACTTTCGAATTAAAATATGATCTAAATAAAACTTGGTAGTACTACCGCGTGCTATTTTTTTCGAAAATTTATTATGTTTTATTTCACACATTTTTTATTTTATTAGAGTGGACCGAACACCTCCTAAAAGAGGCGGGCTTGGTCACCCCGCCCGACGCTATATATATATATTATATATATAGTATATTAAATAAATATAATAATATATATTATAATTATACTGTTAATAAATATTTAGCAACGTTACCATTACCTGGTAATTTTACGAAAATTTTTATAAACAACATTTGGCAAAGTTGCTTTCCATCATATCATTCTTTTTATAATGTTCTAATTTTTATTTTTTTTTATTTTTTTTTTTTCGTGGCTCATTAAATTTATAGTATGAGCAGAGTTGGCAAACAGAACGAAATGTGTTTGTCTTACCTAAAGATTACAAAAAAAAAACAAAACGATTTATCGAAAAACATATCAAATTTTCGGTACAGAATCGGTAAACTCAACTATTCGACTGTTTATATGAATAGTGAATTTATTGCGTAACTTGGAGTCAGTTAAGTTTTTTTGCTTGACTGAATTGTAGTAAACAGGGGAGGGGTGAAAGGTTAGGGCCCTAAACTATGGATGACCGTTTCTTCTACTACATTCTACCACTAAGCACCAGATGTATTTTTAAAGTTCCAACAAACGGATCAAAAAGAGGAGGACAACTTTTTTGCATGACTTCCAGTCGCAGACTCACCATTTGGATGGTTTATTGTCACTGACTTTAAACTTTTCTAATTTTTTATATCAGAATATCAGATTTTGGAAAAAAAAGAGCCTCTCTTTTTTAACAAAGCATCATTTTTTTTTTTTTTTAGAAAAGTTAAAAAGTAAAATTTTTATTTTCAAATTTATAAATTTAATCAGTTTTTTAAATGGCCAAAATTAAGGTTCGACTTTTGTTTTTGGTACAGATTAGAAGTTTAAACATTCAAGGAACATTATGAAAATTTTTCAACATCCACAGATTAAAAAAAAAAAAAAATGTTTTTTTAGTTTTTTTTTTTAAACCTAAGAAAAACATTACTACTACTACTATTGTTCACCTGGAGTAACCTTTTTTTTTTTATTTTTACTCTTCTCCAGCAAATTAACCTATAATACTTAAATCTAAATAAGATCTGCCTTAATGAGCCTTTTTATTTGCTCATCTTATTTTTTAGCAGATAACCTTTTTGGTCTAGAATCAGTCTTTTCTAGAGAACTATTTACGATTTGTCTGTTAGTGTGAAAAGGTCGTTGTCAGGAATGTCTCATGATGAGAATTTCTAGGAATATAGATTATAAAATATGTCTCTTTGATGTGACTTCCAGAACCAATTTGCACTGTAACATGCCTAATAATACCCTCATCATTAGGATGCAAATTCACTATCCCAGCCATTTTTCAAAAGAACCGGAGTTTTAGCTGCCTCATTTAACCCTCGCGACTACGCGTGGACGTTTTGCGTCGGATCATATGCGCGACTACGCTGTGGATGTAAAACGTCCGCTCAAACTTTTGTTAAAAATTTTCGTTTTTTTTTTGTTTTTTTGTAACTTTTAGCATGCCCATTGTGTAATTAGGTCCTTTCTGAGTTGTTTGAGCCATTATTTTAAAAATTATGTTGGCTAATACTATTTTTAAATTTTTTTTAAAAATTGCTTGTATATTTTAAAAAGTGATTAATAGCTACTTTATTAGCTATACAAAGCCAAGTTATTAATCGTATGTCTTTCATCATTTGGGAGTTTTTTATTTAGATTCGACATATTTCGTAATATTTTATATAATAAAGCCTATACAGTAACAGAAATTTTATAGGTCTCTAAAAATGCGTATTTTTTTTTGTACTTTTTTTTTTGTATTTTTTTTAATTTTGCTTTAAAAGATAAAACGTTCATTATGGAATAAGATCAGGTGTCCAAACAACGATAAAGAAAATAATGTTTAATTTATAAAAATATGTATATTATGTAAAATAATAATAATAATAATAGAAATAATAATAAATAAAATTAAAATAAATAATCTTTCTCTTATTTGCTCAATCGACTTCGCATAAACAAAAAAAATAATATATTATACTTATATAATATTAAGATGCAGCACACCCCTGAAGCACTTGACCTCCTCTGTATAATGTTTCTTGCAAAGGTAAGCCCCACACAGAATGCATACCTTTGACACTTTCGGGGCAGGCTTTATCCCATCCCTCTGGCATTTTGACCACAGTCTTCGAAGCCTGTCCCCAGGAGGGATAATAACCTGCTGTGGTGGTAGTGGTGGTGGAGGTCGTACCTCTGGGTAAAGTGTCATTATAGATCCCTTTATCAGCAAGCTGAGGCTTTTATTCTTTTCGAATCTCCGGATGGCATGTGGTCTTATAAGTTCTGTTGCTAATGTTTCATAGAAGTTTATTCGAATGCAATGTTTTCTTTTCTGCAAGTCCTCAGCTATGTTTGGATCTTTGATGGAATGAAGGAGATATGCATTCAATGTGCAGATGTCTAGAATGGAATAGAACCATGACATGGTCCAACGAAGCGAGGCATTTTTGCAAGAATACTTTCGGACCATTTGGTCATCCGTATCCACTGCACCCATCGTTGAATTGTAGAATTCAATCACTTCTGGCCGCTTTTTGGGGTTTTCTCTCCCTCTGTAGGTTGCAGGGATTGAAAATTTGCTATGCATCGAAGAAAGCATTAGGACGTTCTTTACTGGCTTCTGCTTGGCTATATATGAAGCCACTTCCCGTAGGGCTTCAACCTTATCAGGGTTGACTTGCCTTTCTGCTTCTTTCTCCTTCCTAGCTCTCCTGTCATCAAACCGGAGAAGAGTGAGCATAGCGCGGAATCTCCTCAAGGACATTCCGGCCCTATAGTAACTTTTCCCACAGTTTTCGTTCCAAAGTCGCTCTAAATCCTGTTTGGTGTCATTAAACGCCCCCATAGCTATAAGAATACCCAGGAAAGCGCGTAATTCCCATTTGTCGGTGGCCCTATAAAGATTTTCATCCTTTACTTGCTTTTCATGAATGAAATTTTGTGCGAATTTGTTTGAGACCTTTATTACTACAGTGAAATAGATGAAAAGATTTCTCGAGTAGCAGTCAAAACATTTTCCGGTCATTTATGGTACCTTCAGCAGCTTTCCCATTGAATTTTGATTCAACTCTTATTAGATTCCTGGCCACTTGTTCTAGAGCTTGTGGTTTCTAGGTGAGACCACTGGTATATCCACTTGTGGGTGTATAACAAGTACCGAGGAGCAGCGTGAGCAGGACAGGGCAAGGCGTCGAAATGCCAAAGAGGGGGCGCAGATATCGGAAGGGCATCGCGCGGCAGAATGATAAGGAGCCGACAGGTGCAATAGCAGAGGGATCTGCCAAACCGATGGAGCGAAGCTTGTGACATAGGCCGGAGCATGGTCTGGCAAGCCCAGGTCCTTACCTCCACTTCCATTTCCCCTCTGCCATTACACTAAAGATGGCATCTCACCAACACAGTCATCGGACTGATCTGATGAACTTTGCAAATCTCCAGATGAGCTTTGATATAATCAGGGTCAATCGTCGGAATCATCAAATGCATCGTCAATAGATGAATCTCCTAGACGAAGCTTTCTAAGAGACCGACGTACTGCTCCTGTTGCTTAGCGTCCATTGAAGTTTGAGGGGCATTTTTCTCCGGCGTTATCTGAAAGAGAAAGGTTTTATAAATATCTCTGTATAGGAAAGTGTTTATATATATACATTTTATATCAAATACTCACAATATCACGTCTCAACATCTCATTTTTCGAAGATTGAGAAGCTGCAGGGGTAGATCTTCTTGGAGATTCAATGGAAGAAACATTCAACAGCTCGTCGATTGTGGTCTCCCCATGCCTCTTCTTCCTCTGCTTCAGTGACTTTTTTTCACCACTTGATACGCCCGACGTAGACGGTTGAGATACGCCGCCCGTACTCGTTGTTTTATCCTGAAAGAGAAAGGTTTTATAAATACCTTTGTAAATGGAAGTGAATGCAATAGAAACGTTTAGGAATGTCGTTTAGAGTACATTATATCAAATACTTACATAACGGTGTCTCTCCAAAATGGATGTTGCAGAAGAAGAACTGCCAATAATGGGGGCGCCGGGTTTGAAAGTCAAGTCATGTTGCTGCTTTGCCTCTAAGGTGTACAGTCCAGAAAGTGATATGTTATTTTAATGTTCATTTTTAGAAATTTGCTTAGCAAAATTCTTTACCAGTCTCTTTGGAGCCATGTTTTTATTGTTCAAAAAATCAGTATTGTCTGAATATATATATGTTACTTAGAGAGAGAGACTTTGCCAAATAATGAATGGACAACAATACAATATTGTTTGCGGGAACAAAATGGAAATAAAATTATAAAAAATTTTTAAAACTGAAAAAAAAGATAAAAAATTATAAGTAAAAAAATTCATCAAAAATTAATAAAAAACACTTAAAAATAAAAATGAATTATATTGTTTTACTACAGTATTTATCAAATAACTGAAATTAAACGACCCTTTTTTAGGCTTTGTTAAAAAAAAAAAGCATGCGGACGAAAAACGTCTGTAGCGTAATGTCAATTTGGTTACCCACGCGCGACTACGCTACAGACTTTTTGCGTCTGTTTCAACTTTCACCCCCAATAACTTTTTTGTTTTTTCCAAGATCATCACCAAAATTAATCAACATCTTCTTGAACATTTTCTTGAAGAATACCTGGAAGGAGAAGGAATAAAGAGTAAAAAAAAAAATAACAAAAATTTTCAAAAATTTTTTCAAATAAAAAGCATACGGACAAAAATAAACCGTCCGCAGCGTAGTCGCGAGGGTTAAGAGACAAAGATCACCAATTTTATGTACTTTACTTGAACCTATGAGTTTATTTTGTTTTTTCTCAAGTTCTCTTAAACCTAAAAGATACTCTTCTCTCCATTTTTTCTTTATTAATTCTACCTGACTGGTTCATTAGTCTTAAAAATTTTTTTTAATAATTAATTTTCTTTTTCTTACCTCAACAGGTGGGATCTAACTTTTTCACTCCATATCAGTGGGAGTGAAACTTCATTGTCAGTGCATAATTAACGAAACTTATGATTTAATATATCCTGTCCAAAATACTATAGTTTGAAAGGGAGTTATTACTTCCTAGGAGGGATCTTCAATTAGCGGCTTACATAGCACGCGGTACGTATAGAGCCTTTGATTTATAGTATGCAACTAATTCGCTTACTAAGGTGGTGATATTAGATTCTAAATTAATTTTACCTTTCCAAGGAACGGTATAGAGAGCCTTTTTGAACCAGCCCCACTCCCAACTCCAAGCAATACCATTACTCACCAAAAATAACTCCCTTTAGCCTTATCAGTTTTTCAAAACCCAATTGGTTAAGTAATTTACTCAGCTTTTTTTTAAAGGTTGATTGATTATCAGATATAAGTTTTTTTTGGCTGAGAATATGTTAGTGATAAATGGTAAAGCTCTTTTAGAAAAGTATCTGTAGTCAAGTCATGACAAACATGGATACTTGTGAAACGTGTTACAACATGTGAAAAGTAACAGATAAACCTTTGATTTTTCATTTGAGTTTGTTTTAACCATAACAGGACCAGCATAATCTACTGCTGTTTTTTCAAAGGGATTTTTATACTCAAATTTTTCTTTAATTAAAGGACCGACTGATGGAATATCATAGGCCTTACAATGATATTTTTTACAGATTACACAATTTTTTAACATCTTCCTAACAAGTTGTCTTATTTGGGGTATCCAAAATTCCTGCCTTAACATATTGCAAGTTGCTGATAGACCAGCATGATTAGACTTTTGGTGACATTCAAATGCTATTATTTTAGTAAAATGACTGTCCTTAGGAAGAAGCACAGGATACCTTGCAGAATATGGAATTGTACCTCCATATCTGTATCTGCCCATGATTCTCATTATGCCCTGTTAATTCAAAAAGAATTTTAAATCCTTTTGGAGATCTGGGAGATCATTAAAAGGGCTACCTTCTTTGATTTTTGCAGGAAATTTAATTCATTAGGGAAATATTTACCTTGAATATACTTAATCCAATAATTTGAAGCTACTTTATTAAAAGTACTGAGAATTTTAAGCAAAGTTTCTATTCTCTGTTGCATGGTTAAAATGGGTTTGGGATTAAATTTATGAGTCCTATAATATTTGAGATTATTTATTAATCTAAAGACATTTCCTCTCAACTAAATATTTTATTTCTATTCGAAAAACCCTTTCAACATTAAAAAGAGGTTCAATTGGTTCATTATTACCTCCAGTAGATGTAGTTGTTACTGCATTAATAACAGTTTGATTTTTTAAATCTACTTACAGTTGTTTTAGGGCCATAACCTTCAGACTTAAATAAATGAGTGGACCATTTAAATAAAAAAGATGTTTTATAATTGAATAAGTAAATCAGCAGGGGTTCTTTTATTCTTACCTGCAAGCATGATGTACCTCCTTAAGTGGAATTGGCAGTGTCCCTTCTGAATTTCAAAATACTTTCTATTTTTTATAAAAATAGATTGTATGTTTTAAGGGAAATTATTTTTTAGAAGATTTGTTGCCTATCCAATTAAAGCAGCTACCAAGAGAATAGTCCAAATAACTTGTATCAAAAAACTTACCATTGACCCATAAGTTTTCAATTAAATATTTATTAGATTAGTAACCTTAGGCAAATGGCCAAAAGTACTGAACTTTGAACAATATTCTGTTTGGCAGAGTAGGCTCATATAGTTGATTCTTAAATGGATTATTTCTAGATTATGATGCGGGTAAATTACAACCTAGACCATTTGTTTTTTAAGCCAAGTTAACTTGAACTTACAGCATCCCCAATAATGGCTGGCATCACATCAAAAAACATGAGCTTATAGTCATCAACTCTCTTAAAAAGTTCAGGAAAGGGCCATTCGGCGGAAATGTTACGTTAGTTAATTTTAAAAGATCTTTAGAATAGTAATGCCACTTTTTTAACAGGTTAGGTGAAACTATTTCATCCCAGTCAAGATCTTGAGACACTAATTTCTGCATAAATACTTTAAGTTTAAAAGCTACTGGGGCTACAAACCCAAGGGGGTCATACAAACTTTGTACAGAGCTCAATATTTCTCTCCTAGTTTTTGCATTTTTATTTGTTTTAAAATTCTTTAATGAAAGTAAATCATTTTTTCTGTCCCATGAATAACCTAATAATTTAGTACTCAAAGGATTTTCAGATGATCCTATCCCTAGTTTATTAAACATTAAATCAGCTTCATGACAGCTAGAAGCCCACTGATACAGATGAAACCCATAAGGTTCCATATATTTTATAGCTGCATCAAAATTATCTTTAATTTCATTTAAATTAACAGAAGGTAATACCAAATTATCCATATAAAACCTTTGTGCAAAATAGTTACCCTTTTCTGTGCCTTTAGATTCCAAAAGAGTATGAATAGCCTCCCGAAGTAAAAAGGGACTACTTTTTATTCCAAAACACACCTATAATCTAAAGATATCAAATCGTAATTTTGAACACTGCGTTGATTAATGTCTTTTTACCGATATTATATTTTTATGAGCTTCTCTATCAGAATTTTTCGCAAGATGTAACATTAAGAAGCTTTCTCAATATCTGCAATTGTAATATATTTACCATGTCCGCTTAATATTAAAAGCCTGGCTATATGAGGAAGGAGGGAGGGACAATCTTCAATGGCATCATTCAAAGCTATACATATTTTTATCAAATTTTTTACCAGTGGGGTCAACTACAATTCTAATTTTAGTAGTTTCTACATTAGATCTTAAAACTGCAAAGTGGGGTAAAAAATAATCACTACTTATATTATTTTCATTTAAGGACACTTGATAGAGAATTCCATCATTTATTTGTTGATCAAAGATTTCATCATATTTTTTAAGTAATTTATTATTTTTAAGCTTTGAAATTAAAGTTCTTAATCTACCATAAGAATACTCAAAATTTGGGGTTAAAATTAACTTTTATCCATAACCTGACTTCAAGGAATTTCCGACTGATACCCTCCTCCTCTTTTATTTTTGCAGTCTCTAAAAAATTGGGAATAATCATTTGTTCTTTAGTAGAGTATTTTTGATCATTGTAAACACCCACATTTTCTAGATTACTAAATTGAGCAACATTCTCAGACATGTGCATCTCGTTAACCTTATTGTCTACAGCCATTGACTCAGTAATGAAATTAATATTAGTACTTAAATTATTAGTTTTTAGGTAGTCAGATACACATCCCTGTAATATCACTCCAAATTTGGAGTTGTATGCCATTGCATTACCAATTTTAATTATTTCTAAGTCCAAGTCTTTAATACTTGATGCACCTATTATTATTTGAAAATTATTAACAGTACCGTATTAGAAGAGTAGTCATCAGCTAAATTATATCCTTGCCATTGCAAAGATGTTTTTAAATTCAAAAGGCCATTAATTTCAAAACTTAAAGGAATTGTATCACCAACCATTGCATTTATTTGATTTGGGGAATTTTCATTATGAAATTTAGCAAGTTCAAAACATGATTTGTTAGTTTGAGAAATAAAACTACTAATAGTAATAGCTTCATTTATTACTTTTGTGGATATACGTAATCTTTCAGAGCAACCAGTGGTTATACAAGTTTCTTGAGAGCAACTATCAAACCATTGCACCTAAATTAACAAACTCCTCCTAAAATTAATTCATTATGGGCAAACATAGAGAGGGAAGAATGGATTTAACACCTACTTCCTTAAATGGCAACCCTAGACTAGTTTTACTTTCATTTTTTTGTATTACCTTTTACTAATTGTTCGTTTTTGTTTTTAAGGTTTTACTTTTTTCCTTCATTCTTGTGGGGATTAGAATCTACTTTTTCAGAATTTAAATTCTAAGTTAGAAAAGATGAGATCTCTTTTTACAAAATTTACAAGGATCTAAGGTAATCTTCATTTTTCTTTTGTATGGGAATTTAGAAGCAACATCTTTTTACAATGACCTAGTTTGTTTATTTCCCGTCAAATTTGCCTTTATTACTTAGGAATAAAGTATACCCCCTTGAAATTACTATGCCTTATTGGTTGCATAGCTTAAACAACTCTAATTCAGCTATAGTTTGCTTACAACTGAACTTTTAGGTTTACGTTCTTCATAGAAAAATTGAGAGTTTTGATCAAGGGAATCATTAGACAGATATATTTTGTTTTTTAGAATGATGATCTGAATTAATGCACTTAACAGAACTAACTACAGGATTAACAGCTTTATTACTATCTTGATCACCCAGAGTCCTTGTTGCTTCTGCAACTGCCTTTTTAAACTCTTCAAAAGGCTGGTGCACAGTTTATACCCACAAGTTCTTAAATAATCTTGTAAATCTTTTGATAAGGAGTTAAAGGAAATATATAATTGTATATCTTCAATATTAATTAATTATTTTTAGTAAATTTATAATTGGCATTTTCCATATATGCCTGAATTCCATGTAAAGATTTAAAACACACTTATTAGCTTGCAAGAGTTAAACAATTTTTAAATCAAAGAAAATTTAATTTTTCCCAGGTGAAGCATAGCATTCTTCAAGTTGTTCCTAAGCCTCATCATATGAGGTCTGGACTCTTGTATGCAATTAATTTGAATTAAAGGATTCACCCTTTTTAAAATTGTTTAAAAATACGGCAAATGTTACCAATATTGCTAAAATTAGTCCTAAGTGGTAAATATTTCTAAAAGAAATTTGAAAATTTTTAAATTGTGTGGGGATTTCATCAAAGGGACGTTAATTTCAGGTTCTGGAACCTTTACACGTTGAATTACTGCATTTAAGGGGATTTGAAAACTGACTATTATTTTGGATCACCTTGACCCACTGCTGAATACTTTATTCATATTAGGTAAAGTAGTAAGCAATTTTTATCCTATTCATCACTAATATTTCAGGACTCTACAAAACCTATTCTAGAATTAGCATTTAAAATTTCTAATTCATCTCTAAAATTTCTTTAATGTAAGGATTTCATTAGTTTTATCTTCTAATGATAATTCTTTAATTTTAGGAATTAATTTATTTAATAGATTTAGTTGTAGAGCCCCTTTTAATGCCTCAACAAGAATTGAGAACTACCAAGAGAAGCCATGAGCGGTTCAGTAGAAAAATTTATCTTCTTACTGAATCCCAGTCAATGTCTGTGTGACACTCATATTAAGTTAAATAACTATATTTAATGTCCTAGAAAGCTTAATATGCAAATTTACCAGAAAAGGTACCATGTAGCTTTGTACAAACCTAATCAATATCCAATTACAAAGGGACAGTAGGCGCCAGTCTTATAGGCTAGGATAAGCCTTGGCCTAACCTAATAGCTATACCATTTTCTTTAGGGCCAGACTTAATGGCTAAGGTTTGAAAAACGGAGAAAACTTAATACTACAAATTATTAACATAGGCCTACCTAATACACAGAAAGCTCTGGTAAGTAGGCTATGCTTTATTTATTAGCTTAGGCTAGGCTTTGCTTAAAAGTAAAACCTTAAGTAGACCCTAGGCCTACTTTACGATCAAAGATTCAAAATAACTGATAAACCTTGAGCTTTTCTTATGCTCTGACTGAATGTAACTTGATTTTACCACACTATAAGCAACTATAGAAACGGGGAGGTAAATTTATAACACTTTAGTCCACACTTTAGGCACTACAAGCCAAACAAAGACTATTTACTAAAGGACATTAGGAATATAGAAGACCAGTATCAAAACCGCACATGGGCCATCGAGCTTGGTCCCAGTCAAATCCCACACCCCGCCAAACATGCTCAATGCATCCACAAGCACCTAGGGCTTGTCAATTTATTGTAACTACAAATCCACCCAATTTTTGGCTTAGTCAAAAACTAATGATATATAATATGATACCCAACCATCCACCAATGCATTAATAACTAAGTTTGGTCACACATGCATTCTAAAACAAATAACTGCTATAATAAAAACAACCTCGCCATGGGGCTTGTGCTTCGTCAATAATATTATATGATACCACCCATCCATAAAACAATCTAACTGTTTCTTTAAATGTTGCAAATCCGAGTCAACACTCAAACACCCCTCTGGATGACTATTCCAAATTTAACTACCACCCTATTAACCTGAATGCATGCTTTCTTATTTCAAGATTTTCTTTCTTTCTTTCTTAATTTTCTTTCCCCAATTATGCCCCCTGGTCACTTGTCCATTTTCTCTACTATGAAAAATTTTATTGGTCTCTATGTTATCATAGATGTAAATATTTTGTAGACTTGTATCATGTCCCTCTGAGAAAATCCGCCTTTCTAAACAGAAAACATTCTAACCCTTCAGCCTCTCCTCATAGCTCTACCCTCAAACCCAGAAATCATCCTTGTTGCTCTAAACGTTGCACTCTCTCTAGCATATCAAGGTCTTTCTTTAAATAAGGGGCCCAAACTTGTGGACAATTACTCAATTACTGGGCCTAACATAGCTATTATACAGGTTTACCGTTTACTTCCTTTGCTCTTGTAAACAACATGGCGATTTATTATACCTACTATCTTATTAGCTTTATTCTAGTCTTCCAAAGCATTGATTAGCTGACTTTCATATTATGCTTATAGAATCACAACCAATCTTTTTCTTGGTCCACAGACCTAAGCCAATCCCCCATTTATATCGTAGTTAAAACTTTTAAATTTGAGTAACCTAGGTGAATAACCCTTCAACTTTTTACTATTAAAATTCATATTGCCACTTACTGCTGCCCACCCAAGAAGTTTTATCAAGATCATTTTGATCTTTATATGCATCCTCACTATCCTAACTGAGTGGGCCGACTTTAGAGTATATCATGCTGTCAAAACTTAGAAAAAAGCCTTGCATTTCAGTCCTTCTAAATCAATTTATAAATATGATGGCAGGAACCAATAGTGGCCCAGCACTGAATCCTCTGTGGGACACCACTCTTCACTATTCCATGATGATATTATTTTAATTCCAATTTAGTTGTAACACATGTTTTCCTAACATTTCGCAAACTCACTGTCTTTAATCCAACTGCATGTAGCCACTCCACTATACCCACATTGCAAATAACTTTTTCATCATCAGCCTTATGTGGGGACCCTTATCAAAGAGAAAGCTTTTTACTAAAGTCTATAATATACAATATCCAACTGGATTCTCCTCGGTCAATGGCAGTCAGTATTGTATTCCATAAATTCTAAAAGTCTTTGTCTGACATGACCTACCCTTTTCTCGAAACCATGTCCTGGGAGTCCATACAAGTACTTGTTAATCTTCTAAATATTTTCTTCTATAAATGAACCTTTCAGTTAACTTTTCCAGAACCTTTACAACCAGAGATGTAAGCTAACTGGGGTTAAAATTTCCAATCTTCCTTACTACCTTTCTTATAAATAGGCACAACATATGCCATTTTTCTCCAGATCATCTGGTACCTGCACCAAATTGTTATAGATCGCTTCAAAACTCAAAATACATGTGCCTTTGCAGATGCTTAAACTAACCTCTCTTTCAGAAATTCTACCATATATACCATCGGGGCCTGCAGCCCTGCAGTTTTACTTGGATCAATATGATCTACATAACGTTTAATATCTTTTACATCAATTCAAATTCTATGTAAGTCTATTTGTAACATGCACACAAGAACTATTAGTCTCTGAACTATTATCTAATCTTTCCCCTCCTCAGTCAACACTGAAGCAAAATAAGCCTTGAAAATGTTGACCAACTCTTATCTGAACTTCACTAATTTTCATACAATTTTAATTGGACAATTGTCCTATCCTTACTTTTAAATTTATTAAAAGCTAAAAAAACTTCTTCGGGTTCTTATTACTTTCCTTTCTAAATTAATTTCTGCCCTCTGCTCTTTGCCCTTTTTTATTGACATTGCTTCCTCCTTTTTTCCTAATAATTTCTAAAATCATCTTCCCTATTTACTACCTTTGAATATTTTAAAACTTCTGCGCTTTTCATTAATTTTCTCTCTTATTCTCTCTATTCCACCAAACAGGTTTTCGTCTCTTCGCACCCTAATGGGTTTATTCTTTAAAACATACTGGACTGAATCATTTCATTAAAATTTGTTTTAAAATTCTCCATCATGATAAAACAGTTTTTGGTCTTTAAAAAACTCTTTATCCCAGTCAGTTATACACTAAGCATGTCTCGAAATTTGGTAAAAATCGCAATTTCGGAAATCTTAAGATCTTTTCCTTATTAAATTGCAATTTGGGCCCAGATATCACCTTCATATTAAATCTAATATATTATGGTCACTAAGTCCTAACTTCTCCTCAACTCTAACTTCACCACCATACTTTTCAATCATTAGTTAATCATTAAGCTCTAAATAAGTGCATCGTAATCTTGTGGGTTCTTGGACATCTGGTCAAAAGTTTCTAGTATACAATTTAATGAATTCTTAAATACTGTCAGTAGTAGCAATGATGAATCCCAATGAATGGGCAGGGTCAATTTAAATCCCCCATTATGACTATACCCTTTTTTCATTACTGTGGCATGCTGTCTCAATTTCTTTCACCATTTCAGCATCTAATTCTGGACTCTGGCCAGGAGGTCTATAAATTCCCCTATTTTATATGATTTATTGTATATAAGGATATCTACCCACACAGATTCAATATCATGATTAGTTTTAAGGTCAGTCATTAATCACAGATTGAATATTGCTTTAACATAAAGCGCCACACCACCACCCTTCATTTCCTCTACGCTGGTATAAATAAAGTGAATATCCTTACTATTTCTACTTTCCTGAAAGGAGTGCTCCATATAATTCTTTCATTAACCCATGCCCTCAGTTTCAAATAATGTCTAGGATTCTCATTTATGGTATAACTAATCAGCTCATCTTTTTATTTCTAAGGCTATGTTAAGCATTTGTGTAAAAACATTTGATACTCGAAATGCTGTTTTTTATTGCTACTCATCATTATTAAACTGTAACAACATTAGTTGGATTTATCTCCCAACTTTATTCATGTTACCATTGCTATTTATTTGTACCAAGAGTTTAGCCCACCACCCCCAACTTACTAGTTTTTTTTGCTAAACAAGTCCTCCAAACTGGGGTACAACTGAAAAGCTCAACACCTTAACGACTCAAGTGAACTCCATCTGGTGCAAAAAGATCTTTTTGTCCAGAAATTCTCCCAACAAATCCAAAAACCTAATATTTTCTGAAAAACATGATTTCCCTACCCCTTTCATTTACACCTAAAAGCCTACTTCCACATTTCTGATCAGCTCCTAACCTCAGGTAAAATCCCAAAATTCATGCAGCGCTCTTCCACTAGCTTTCATCTTCTGAATCAAATCTCCTATAATCTGCTATTAATTCTTCTGCCCTTCTATGTCCTATATCATTTGTGTACCCACATGCACAATCACATATGAATCAACATTTGTAGAATCAATCTCTCTATCTATCCTATCCTATCCAAATCACTCACTCTGGCACCTGG
Organism: Trachelipus rathkii; assembly: GCA_015478945.1. Classification (NCBI taxonomy): domain Eukaryota; kingdom Metazoa; phylum Arthropoda; class Malacostraca; order Isopoda; family Trachelipodidae; genus Trachelipus; species Trachelipus rathkii. The sequence goes on from JABUQX010043113.1 coordinate 29,822, forward strand.
ATAAATAACCCCTCAATCGTTTCTTTTTATTCTTAAGTTTTGAAAAGTCCTATCTGGGTATTGCATCAAGGGCTTCCAATTAGCAATGTCTCAGCCTTCCCTTTAGAAAACTCAACATTACCACTTGGCACTACTCTGGATCCTCCCCATCTGGAAGTACAAGTCGAACCTGTTTACTGCAAGGTTTAAAGGCTGACTGACTTTCGAGATCCTCATCTTTAAATCATTATTTCTAGTTTCTACAACTCTATATTCATCTGCAGACCTATTTTACCCTACTTTATCCTTTTCCCTCTCATCTTCCTGCCTAGGTGAATCACTATTCCTGTCTACCCCTATATCCCGCTCCCTCCTTGCCTCGACATCCCTACTAACTTTTTCTAACACTTCCCTCCTTTCTCAACTCAAATGCCAAATCTTTCAATTCATTTGCATTTCACTCAGTCTTGCAATCTCCTTCCTTAACAACACATTCTCTGCATTCAAAACACAAACAGGGCATATCTAGTTTAGACCGTGGGTCAGAGTCTGCCAAGTCTGAAATACTGTTGCATACAAAGTCATAATTTAAGTATATGTACACTGTGGTCAAAGTCGTAACTAATCTATATCTAGATCCAGTAATTGGTAAAGTTTAACCTTAATTTGAACTATGATAATGATTCTCCAAACAATGAACGTAAATATGAAAAACTAACATAAATTACACCCTTATTTCGAGAATGTGGGAAATTTGGTAAACGTTATTTAAATAGCCCCTCAAAACAGAAACAAACAAGTTACCTTGGCCAAACATTATTCCCCCTACGGGCCACCATTTTAACAAAAATTTTAATATTTATTTAGATTTTGATTTATAAAAAGAAAGGGATGAATAATTCTAATGAAGCTAAATAAAAAATAATGCTTTAACAAAAAAAAAAGCCTTACCTTTTAATCTTCTGTGTAAGTTTATATTACCAATGATTAGGTAACTTGGAGTCAGTTTAATTTTTTTTGCTCTCTGAATTGTAGTAAACAATGAAGGTTAGGGCCCTAACTATGCAGACCGTTCTACACATACAATTTACCACTTAAGCACAAGATGTAATTTTTAAAGTCTCCAACAAACGGATCAAAAAGAGGAGGACAACTTTTTTGCATGACTTCCAGTCGCAGACTCACCATTTTGGATGGTTTATTCTGTCACTGACTTTAAACTTTTTTAATCGTTTTGTCATGATTATGGACTTTGGTCAACTAAAACAAGACCTCCTTTTTAATCAAGCATCATTTTTTTTTTTTTTTTAGAAAAGTTAGAAAAGTAAAGTTTTAATTTATTCAAATTTGTAAATTTAATTAGTTAATTTATTAGGCCAAAATAAAGTTCGATTTTGTTTTTGGTACAACAAAGAAAATTTAAACATTCAGGAACATTATGAAAATTTTCCAACATTCCCAGAGATAAAAAAAAAAAAAAAAAATAAAAAAGAAATTTTTTTTTTTGTTTTATATAGTTTTTTTTTTTTTAAACCTAAGAAAAACATTACCACTACTATTTATTGTTCAGCTGGAGTAACTTTTTATTTTTTATTTTTTAACTCTTCTCCAGCAAATTAACCTACAATACTTAAATCTAAATAAGATCTGCCCTTAATTAGCCTTTTTATTTGTTCAACCTTGGTTGGTTTTTAGTCAGATAACTTTTGGGGGGTTTCTAAGGAAAAAAATTCCGCCAAGTCTTTTCTAGAGAACTAATTTACATTTGTCTGGTTAGTTGAAAGGTCTTTGTCAGGAATGTCGTCATTATGAGGAATTTCTAGAGGATATAGATTATAAACATGTCTCTTTGATTGACTTCCCGAACCAGTTTGCACTGTAACATGCCTAATAATACCCTCATCATTAGGATGCAAATTCACTATCCTAGCCATTTTCCAAAAGAACTTCGGAGTTTTAGCCTCCTCATTTAAGAGACAAAGATCACCAATTTTAGGTACTTTACTTGAACCTATGAGTTTATGTTGTTTTTTCTAAAGTTCTCTTAAACCTAAAAGATACTCTTCTCTCCATTTTTTCTTTAATAATTCTACCTGACTGGTTAATGTCTTAAAATTTTTAATAATTAATTTCTTTTCATTACCTTCAAAGGTGGGATCTAACTTTTCACCCATATCAGTGGATGAAACTTCATTGTCAGCCATAATTAAAAAATTATATTTAATTATATCCTGTCCAAATACTAATTTGAAAGGAGTTATTACTTTATAGGAGGGATCTTCATGCGAGCTTACATAAGTAAGAGGCCTTGAATTTATAGTATGCATAATTTCCTTTACTAAGGTGGTGATATTAGATTCTAAAATTAATTTACCTTTCAAGGAAGTATAGAGAGCCTTTTTGACCAAGCCCACTCCCAAAGTTCTTGGGGAGTAACTACCAGTGAACTGCCAAGGAAAACCATTCTCACCAAAATACTCCTTTGCCTTATCAGTTTCAAACCAATTGGTTAAGTATTTACTAGCTTTTTTAAAGGTTGATTGATTATCAGATATAAGTTTTTTTGGCTGAGAATATGTTAGTAATAAATGGTAAAGCTCTTTTAGAAAAGTATCTGTAGTCAAGTCATGACAAACATGGATACTTGTGAAACGTGTGTTACAACATGTAAAAAGTAACAGATAAACCTTTGATTTTTCATTTGAGTTTGTTTTAACCATAATAGGACCAGCATAATCTACTGCTGTGGTTTCAAAGGGATTTTTATACTCAAATTTTTCTTTAATTAAAGGACCTACTGAGGGAATATCATAGGCCTTACAATGATATTTTTTTTACAGATTACACAATTTTTTAACATCTTCCTAACAAGTTGTCTTATTTGGGGTATCAAAAATTCCAGCCTTAACATATTGCAAGTTGCTGATAGACCAGCATGATTAGACTTTTGGTGACATTCAAATGCTATTATTTTAGTAAAATGACTGTCCTTAGGAAGAAGCACAGGATACCTTGCAGAATATGGAATTGTACCTCCATATCTGTATCTGCCCATGGTTCTTATTATTATACCTTGTTCATCCAAAAAGAGTTTTAAATCCTTTTGGAGATCTGGGAGATCATTAACAGGGCTACCTTCTTTGATTTTTTGCAGGAAATTTAATTCATTAGGGAAATATTTACCTTGAATATACTTAATCCAATAATTTGAAGCTACTTTATTAAAAGTACTGAAAATTTTAAGCAAAGTTTCTATTCTCTGTTGAAGGGTTAAATTAGGATTTGGATTAAATTTATGAGTCCTATAATATTTGAGATTATTTATAAATCTAAAAACAATGTTTGAAGGAGAGAAATGTGAGTTTGGTAGAGGCGAGAAGAAGGGTGTATAACAGGAATGAATGGCGGGGGATTGTGAGGGGGTATGGTTGTGGCCCACTTGGGCCAGGGGATGAACCCTTACATTGACGATCTACCATAGTGAGGGTCCATCGTGTCCTATGAAGCTTTAGGTGGATTTTTCTGATCGGCGACCGAGTTCCTCACCAAAAGGTGTAAAGG
>JABUQX010043114.1:0-2500 GCA_015478945.1 Trachelipus rathkii
ATATATATATATTATATATATATATATATATATTATTATATATTATATATATATATATATATATATAATATATATATAATATATATATATATATATATATCAGAGGGTGGGCGCGCAAATTTTAAACTTTAAAGCGCAAACGCAAAAGCGAAAAGTGGAAAAACTTAGTCCGCAAGCGCAAATGCGCACAATTTTCAAAAAAAATTAGTCCGCAGCATGCGCAAAGCGCACATGTCCGCAAATCCAAAATTTTTTTTTAATAAACACAAATTTAGGAGCGCAAAAAAAAAAAGTAAAAAAGCGCAAGTATTTAAAGATGAATTATTTTAAATTTTCATTGAAAGATGCAAAATAATAAACAAAAAATGAAAAAAATTTTATTAATGTTATTCAATTATCTTTGATCTCTTGCTCCTCACTCTCTTCTTGCATTCTGAGCAGGGTCATATTCCATTTCATAAAGATAAACTTTTCAAAATTGCTGGAGCCATGGATGCCCTCTTTGCTCTTAGAATCTCAGGCCTTGACTAAAACAAACCTTTCACGGCCGCTGAGCTGGGTAATGGGGTTTTATACTTAATAAACAAGTCCACTAAGACCTCCTGGTATTCACACCGAAACAGGTTCCTAGTGAGAAGGGGTACTGTGGTGAACATTTACTGCAGACCAGCTATCTCAGGTTTGTCCTAACTTCTCCTCCAGAGGTGTCTGCTGGATATATGGGCCTTCAGTTTCTGAAATATTTAGAAATGGTATCAAGAACTCAATTTTTTTTAAGTTTCATTTGAACATTATGTCAGTTTGTATTGTGTATATATGTAATGTATAAATTGTATATATATATATAAATATATATATATAAATATATATATATATAAATATAATATATATATTATAATATATATATATATATATATATAATATATATATATATATATTATATATATTAAAACCATAAGCATTTCTTGTTATATATATATATATATATATATAATATATATATATATATATATAGAATGTTTGTAGTTTGTTATATATATTATTATAAATATATATATATATATATATATAATATATATATATATATATATATATATATATTATATATATATATATAATACAAGAGATGCTTGAAGTTTGTTCCAAATTATAAAAATAACTCACCATATATGGTCACTTTCAGACTCTGTCCCATCACCTCAGTGCCTTAATGTTTACAAGTAAGATTCGCTCAATCATTACACTTTATTTCCTTCCAGTATCTGTCTTTGGTAGCTAGTACTTTCCCCTCATTAACCTACGTACCACTCCGAGTTTTGAAGTAAGGATGCAGAGCAGTTGCCATAAGCAAATCAAAATCATCAAAGATACCGCTGAACCTCGGTTCAAGCTTCTTTCTTTCCTTTTCTTTCTTCTTTTTCTTTCCTTTCCCTTTGGTTGCTTTAGCAAGTAGTTGACTAAGTTTTTGGCATAGTTAAATTTTTCCACCTCTCGTTGCATTTCCCGATCTTGTCCTGAGGAGGAAGAGATTATGCAATAGGACTCCCGCGTACGCATTCTTCTCTTCTTGCAACCTATCAAGCCTAACAGCAATAGGGCCATTATTTCGATGTACTCCGAAATTACCTCCTTATCACTTTTTTTTAAATACTGGAGACAAGGCATTTTGGCTCCACACAAATGTTGATTGTGTCATGCGACCATTAGGTTCTTAAACAGTCTTTATAGAATCGCTTATAGGGAGTTTTCCCAGCGATAACCACTTGGTGTTTTAAGCTTTGTCCCCAACTCCTTCTTAATTCTCGCAGCAGTTGTAGTTTTCCTGCTTTGGGCATTCCACAATTCCTGTGCTTTGGTAAGTGTCTTATTAAATGGATCTTGGTACAAGAGGACCAGCGAGGAACTTTTGAAACATCCTTAGTAGCCAAGATGTTTAATGTGTAGGAAATGCAACGGCGATGTTCAGTTAGGCTAAGTGCATCATGTTCTTTAAGCAGATTTTCTAGCTGGAGAGGTTTTGTCTGCAGAACCTCTGTGTCACTAATTTGCTCCATCTCTTCAAGCGCAACCACTATCTCTGCAATCGGTGCCTGTTCTTCTTCCTCTTCGTCACTCGTTTCTGCATGAGCATCTACCCGAAAGGCTGCACAGAAATTTGCATCATTATCTGTTGTAATGCAGGCAACCTGAAGATAAATTTTTTAATTTAGTTGTTTCCTTATTCATTTGGAGTTATAATTTTTTTCAGCATTACGTTATTATTTCATACTGATTTTTACTGAATATCCATAATATTGTTGGCTAGGACTGTGCTGGTCTGAGAAACAGATAACTCTCTAGAGGCAAGGACAAACTTCTCTCTCTTCAAAGTATTCAAATTAATCCAGTGAACCGTCATCCCCTGAAAACTCCTGTTTGTTGTTCTCAGTCCAGCTGTCTGTGGTCTGCGGTTGTTGCCACATAACTGACCTTATATAATGTTGATTAAATCAGCCTTATT
>JABUQX010043114.1:5000-7500 GCA_015478945.1 Trachelipus rathkii
CCCATGTTTTTGACATTTTTCGTATCAACTTCGAGAATTTTTTTCAAAATGACTTCAAACTTGAAATATGCATAGATGGGTTCATTACCTACAATAGTCACATTTGTTTTGTTTTTTCGATTTTTTGAGTTTTGTGCTCAGCGTTGTCCAATTTTCAAACCTACTTTTTTATTTTAAAATGAAAAATTGCGATAATTTTTTTTTGTTCTTGCGAAAAGGATTGAAATTTTCAGGGCATTGTAGTCGGGGGAGATACACATTTTCACTGAGATAATTTCTTTGGTATATGCAGTAGTTTTGGATTGTTCTTGGAACAAATTTCAAAAGAAAATTAATAAAAAATTTTTTTTTGAGTATACAAAAAAATTATCTAAGTAAAAAAGATCTATCTTGCCCGACTATAGAGGCCCTGAAAATTTGATGTTGATCGGATGAGTAGGAAAAAAAATATATAAATTTTTTACCTTTCCAAAAATTAAAATGTTTGCAAAAGTGAAATATTGATATATTTTTTTTATACTTGTCCGATAAACATCAAATTGTTCAGGTTCTATTATAGTCGGCAAAGATGAATCTTTTTATTTATATAAATTTTTGTTATACTAAAAAAAAAATTTTTAAAAATTTCCAAAAAAAATTTTTTTTTTTTTTTTTTGAGAATTTGTTCCAAGAACAAATCCAACTATTGCCACTATACAAAGAAAGTTATTTAAGTTATTATTTAAGGACTTCATATGCCTGAAAACTTTATCCACTTGCACGAAAGGAAAAAAATTATCGCAATTTTTCGATTTTTTAAATAAAAAAAAAGTGGGTTTTGGAAATTGGACACGCTGAGCAACAAAACGCAAAAAATCGAAAAAAACAAATGTGACTATGTAAGTAATGGACCCATCTATGCATATTCAAGTTTTGAAGTCATTTCGAAAATTTTTTGGAGAAGTTGATACGAAAAAATGTCAAAAACAGGTTGAAAAATTGTGAAAAAAGTCTAAAAGAATGGACTAAAGAACAGAAAAACACCGCAAAACAACGTTTTTAGCGGCAATAAAAGTAACAATTTGGTGTTCTATTAGAGTCAAAATCGGACTGATTATTTCCGAATTTTTGTCCATTTATAGGGGAGCGTTTAAAATTGGGGCGTATAGCGCGACCCCAATACTGAATCTTTCCCTAATCTCTCCTGTGACATTGTAGAACATGAGTACTTTTTTATCAATTATAACTTGGAAAATGTCCGCTCGGCTGTTGCCATAGTTACAGGCAAAGTCAAGAGCAGCAAAAACGTGGTGCAAACATCTGGTATACTTATATCAATGATGTAGTTGTCAATGAATAATAAATCTGCCAAATCTCTTTTTGATGTTCTTGATCTAATGTCTTTCATAAGAGCCACTCGAAAGCTTTGAATTTCAGAAAGAAAGTTTTCTGTGAGATCTCTATATTCGTATAACAAAATTTCAGCTTTTTTCTGCAATTCTTCATTTGTTGTTGTTGAAAGAAATTCTGGAGTCAGCGTTATAAAGAGACTAGACAAATGGTCCATACTTTCAAATCTTTTTTTAATTGGACAATAATTGTGTACAATGTTCGGTAAAATACAGCAGTTTGATAATACCTCAACGGATCTAATAAACGCTCATCCTGGACTATCAAAATGACGTTTAGTTCTACGAACTCTATGATCTGAAAAAATGGCATCAAGACACCATTGTTGGGCAACAGGAGAAACAGTTGTCATAGTATCTTCAAAATTATTTCTTAAATGTGAAAGGCTAATAATTAAAATGTTATCAAGTACAGTAGTTTCTTTTGATAGATCAGCGTTACTGTTCTGGAGAAATTTCGAAACCAAGTTAAGAGATTCTGGTATTAATGTATGAAAAACGACCTGGAAAACAAATTCAAAATATTCCATGTGTTTTTTCAATTCATTTGCCTTTGCTATTTCATCGAGTTTTGTAGATTGCAGAACCAATTTGAGTAAAACTGAAACCACGGGCACGGGCCCTCACATGCACCGGGCCCTCCCGCATTGCAGGCCTTGCGGACCCGTAAGTTACGCCACTGTATATATATATATATATATATACTATATATATATATATATATATATATATATATATATATATATATATATATATATATATATATATATATATATATAATATATATATATATATTATATTATATAATATATATATACGCGGAAGGGCTGAGGTATTTTGGTGAGGGGAGTTGAAGAATGTGTGGACAAAAGCGGGCTAAGAATAAAATCCAGGTAGAGTAATGTTTGTATGTTGAGGAGAGGAAGAGAGGAGGGGGGAGGGGTAGGGGAGGAAGAAGGGGGGTTAGTATTGGAAGAAGTAAAAGATTTTAGATATTTAGGGAGTTCGATTTGGGTAAGGGGGGAGGGATAAAGGAGGAGATAGAACATAGAGTAGAAGAAGGAATGAGAGCATTGATTTGAGTGGTTTGAGAGAATTATGGAAAGGGGGGA
>JABUQX010043114.1:12500-15530 GCA_015478945.1 Trachelipus rathkii
AAATCGTCTTATCTTCAATATAAAATGAACAACATTTCTGAACGATGCCTCAAAATGTACAACTACTTACAAGGTTGTATTTTTAAACATAATAAAAAAAACATCTGTCAACTCTAGAATTTTGAACTGCACTTCCGACGTATCTGGGTAGCCAGCAGGTTAGCTGTATGGGCTTCCCAAAACTCACAAACCTGACATCCCCCTCCGTCCTATCCTCTCAGCTCTTAACACCCCCACCTACAGTCTTTCGAAATTTCTGTGCCATTGATTGACCCATTAGACCCCCAACCGAACACTACCCTTCATAGTGTCCTTTTGAGTTCCGTGGATTCTATGTCTGCATCTCATTTCACCTCCCCAGATGCCTTTATTGGGTAAGTTTTTGATGTTCAGTCCCTTTTTAATAACGTTCCTGCTGCTGAAACTTGTGAAATCATATCCAATACTTTGTTTTCCTAACCAAGAGTGTGTAGGAGGTCTCAATAAAAAACAATTTTCAACTTTACAAATTTAGCCACCTCGAGATCTACTCATTTTCTGTTTATAATAACATCTCTTTTAATCACAGATTGATGTTGTGTGCTATGGTTCACACTTTGGGTCCCGTCCTTCGCCAACGCAATCTCTGCTATCATGAACAGTCCTGGCTCGAAAAATGCCCCCCAACCTTCAAACCCATTGTCTACAAAAGATATATGTGTATGAATGCTTCTTAATTTTTTCCAACAAGGAACTAATAAAAACGATTCTTAATTTCTTAATAATGTCATAAATAAAAATATCCAATTTTCCATTTAGTGTACGGTTGGATGGATCCTTCCGTCTCTTGATGCTTGGGTGTCTCACGCACTAATGGTTCTTTTTCTTCACAGATTTACCGCAAGCCGACCTCAACCCAATTAGGTACTCACTTCTTCAGCTTCTTCCAGATAAGTTTAAATTATCCGGCTTTACAGGCAGAATAAGCCGGGCCTTTAAGGTATGTTCCTCATGGATTTCTTTTCATTCAAAACTCCAATATTTAAGGAGCTTCGCTAAGTTGTTTAATCTCTTTCCTTCATACCCTGTTGATAAAATCAATTTAACTTCCTTGAGAACCATTCTTAGACCACCTACTCCCACTTTTCATGTCCCTAAACAAAAAATTTACCTGAGGATTCCTTACACAGGTCGGTTTACCGACACCCTTATTAGAACCCTCAGACAATCATTAATGAGGCAAACACCTTGCCATTTGCCACCTTTATTTTATTCCTACTAATAACTTCAAAAACATAGTATCGTTTTATGACGCAGAGAGCAAAACGCTAATCAGTTCAACTTCTCCTCTTTGGACTTTTTGTATAAGTGTGCTGGCTGTAATGCCCGCTATGTAGGTTCGATCAGGTCCTGCCCAACTTTACATTCAGGCATTAGATTTCCAAACATAAGGTGTTTTCTTTCCGCAAAAAGTTTCCTCTTCCTCGCCTGAATTTTTCAATCTATACGTAGCCATAGCCATACGAAAAAGACGGCATGCCCACTCACTACACCAATGACTTCTCGAAATTCTTGCCTCCGTCAACTGACTTCTGCTGCGACAAGGAAAATCTTGGAGAGCCTCTACATTCATGAATTGGGGCCTGAACTCAACTCTGAATTTTTTATCTTCGTCCTTAATCTTTATTTTAATTTTAATTTTAAATAAATTTCAATTAATATGTCTTTTATATTCTGCCTTTTATTACACGTGTTATGAAATACCTGATTTTTAAGTTTCGTAAGTCAACAAACAAGCCAAACCAGTCTATGTATAATTTTGTATATAGTGCTCTGATTTAATCTTATCTTGTTCATTCATATTTTTGGTTGATCCAGTTATATATAGGTTAGTAAAAACGAGGTTATTATAGATTTTAACTTTTTTGGCTATATTTTTTTTTTTTTGTATATTCTTTATTGTTTATAATTTATTGATTTTAATATATTAATATATTGTTATACTAATCGCACAAATAGTTGTAAAGACATACGTTTGTATATAATTTATTAATTTAACTTAGAGAGCATGAATGATTGCGCTTAGCTTACTAGCGCGAAAACGTCCTTCAAATAAACGTATGGCACTCTCCTTGTGTTTGCCTTCCGTTCTTTCTTTAAATTGAGGTTCCCCTAGGAAACAATCAAGCTCGCAGCATATATATATATCATACTATATATATTATATAGTGATAATATATTATATAATATATTATAATAATATATATATATATAATATAATATAAAGTATAGTACTATATATATATAAGTATATATATATAATATGATTAGGCAAAGGTTAACTTTCTGACGCAAGGGACTCATTTTTTGATCGATGTGAACTCGAGTTGCCGTAAAGTTGTTCCAAGGTAAATAGTTGAGTGACGGCATTTGTAGGAGTGTGTTTTATTTTTATTATTTTTTTAACATTATTCTTAATTAATATTTAAATATCTTTTAAAAAGAGAACTAAGATTAAAATAAACAAACGCTTAGTATCATATAGCACAAATTAACGAACTTCATCCTACCTCAGACCATTTAGAGGATACAAAAGTTCAACTCAATACATACTTTAGCACGTGTCTTTTAAGTTCAGGTTACTGGTAAAGTTTGGTTAATTCTGTTACAGCAGCGACTTCACGGCGATTCGGGTCTACTCGATCACAAAAATGCAGTCCTGGTCAGAAGTAAACCTTTGCATATATATATATATATATATATTATATATATATTATATATACTATATATATAATATATATCATATAACTATATATATATATATATTATATATAAATATATATATATATATATGGTCGAAAACGTGGACTCAACTCTAGCGGACCTTCCAGAACGATTATCTCGAAAACTAACAATACTTATACAGCAGGAAAAACAAAATACTACGTTTTTGGGAATCAGCGGTTAAAGAATAAAGTATATCGAAAAAAACTGTGTATTTTATTCCACGTAAATAAAATTATTACAAATAATAATTATATTCTACTGTAA
>JABUQX010043115.1:0-21104 GCA_015478945.1 Trachelipus rathkii
CAAGATGAAGGAAAGATTAAGAAACAAGAGGAGGGAAGAGGAAGGAGGAAGGAGGAAAGGATGAAGAAACAAGAGGAGAGACAGAGGAAGAAAAACAAAGAGGAGGGAAAGAGGAAGAAACAAGAGGAGGGAAAGAAGGAAGAAACCAAAAGTAGTTAAAGAGCGAAGAGAACAAGAGGAGGGACAGAGAAGGAACAAGATGTTGTAAAGAGGAGAACCAAGAGACAAGGAAAAGAGGAAGAAACAAGAGTAGGAAATAGGAAGAAAACAAGAGGTAGCGAAAGGAAAGACAACAAGAGTAGGAAAGAGGAAGAAAAATGCAGCGAAGGGAAAGCCGAAGAAACAAGAGTAGGAAATGGAAGAAACAAGAGTACATAAAACCAGCCCACAAATATTATGGGAAGAGGAAGAAAATGAGGAGGGACAAGAGGAAGAAGACAAGATGTTGGAAAGAAGAATGCAAACAAGAGAAATGGAAACAGGAAGAAAAAGAAGCTATTATAGTTGCATGAAAGCTTGGATTGAGAAGAAAGGCGAAGAAACACGAGGAGGTAAAGAGGAAGAAAAATTGGAACTGTTAAAAGAAAGCAGAGGAGGGAAAAAGAGAAGAAAACAAGATGAGACGAAAGAGGAAATACAAGAGGAGCGGTGAAAGGAATAGAAAGAAAACAAGAGGAGGAAAATAGGAAGAAGAAACCAAGAGAAGAAGAAAAGAAACAAGACTAGGGAAAAGAAGAAACAGAGGAGGGAAAGAGGAAGAAACACGAGGAGGGAAAGAAGATGTTGGAAAGAAGAAGGGAAAGAGGAATAAACAAGAGGAGGGAAAGAGGAAGAAACAAGAGGAGGGAAAGAGGAAGAAAACCAAGAGAGAAAGAGGAAGAAACAAGAGGAAAGAAAGAGGAAGAAACAAGAAGATGGAAAGAGGAGGGAAAGAGGAAGAAACACAGTCAGGGATAAAGTGAAGGGAAAGAAGAAGGAACAAGATGTTGAAAAGAAAAAGAAACAAGAGAAGGGAAAGAGGAAGAAACAAGAGGAGGGAAAGAGGGTGAAACAAGAGGAGGAAAAGAGGAAGAACAAGGATGAAGAAGAGACGGAAATTCATTGTAGGGATAGAGGAAGACCAACAGAGGAGTGAAAGAAGAAGACCAATGCAGAAATGAAGGAAGAAACAAGAGAGGAATAGAGTGAGAAAGATACTAGGTTAAGAATGATTATACTCGAGGAGCAAGAGGAACAAACAACCGGATCGGGAAAGCAGGAGCAACAAGAGGAAAGAGGAAAAACAATAAGAGGAAAAGAGGAAAGAAACAAGAGGAGGGAAAGAGGAAGAAACATAAGGAGAAAGAGGCAGAATCAAGAGGAGGGAAAGAGGATGAAAGCACCGTCAGAGATTCAGGAGTAGACGAGAAAGAGGAAGAAACAAGATGAGGAAAGGAGGAATGAAACAATAGAGGGAAAGAGGAGAGAAATAGGAAGAAACAAGAGGAGGGAAAGAGAAAGAAACAAGAGGAGGGAAAGAGGAAGAAACAAGATGAGAGAAAGGGGAAGTGAAAAAAAAGGAGGGAAAGAGAAATAAACAAGGGAAGGGAAAGAGGAAGAAACACGAGGAGGGAAAGAAAACAAGGAGAGAAAAAGGAATAAACAAGAGGAGGAAACAGTAAAAAAATAAGTGCAGTAAAGAGGGAGAAACAGGAGTAGGGAAAGAGGAAGAAACAAGAATACGAAGAAAAGGAGAAAGCAAGAGGAGGGAAAGAAAAACAGAAACAAGATGTTGGAAAGAAGAAGAAACAAGAGAAAGGAAAGAGGAAGAAACAAGATGAGGGAAAGAAGAAGAAACAAGATGAGAGAAAGAGGAAGAAACACGAGGAAATGAAAATTGAGGGATAAAATCAGAAGGACAAAGAGGAAGAAAAAAGAGGAGGAACAGAGGAAAAACAAGATTGTAGAGAAAAGAAGGAAGATACAAGAGGAGGGAAAAGAAGAAGCAAACAAGAGAATGAAAAGAGGAAGAAACAAGAGGAAGAGAAAAGAGGAAGAAACAAGGAGGGAAAGAAGAAGTATTAGAGGGGGAAAAAGGAAGAAACAAGAGGAGGGACCCATCATAAGAAACAAGAGAAGAGAAAGAGGAAGAGATACAAGAGGAGGGAAAGGGGATGAAAACAAGAGAGCGGAAAGAGTGAGAAACCAGAGAAGGAGGGAAAGAGATAGACACAAGCGTAGGGAAAGAGGAATAAACAAGAAGAGGGAAAGAGGAAGAAAAAAGAGTAGGGAAAGAGGAAGAAACAAGAGAGGGAAGAGGAAGAGACAAGAAGGGGGAAAGAAGAAGAAACACAGAGAAGGGAAAAAGGATGAAACGAGGAGGGAAAGTGGAAGAAACAAAGGAGGAAAATGAAAAAACTAGAGAGGGAAAAGGAAGAAACAAGAGAGGGCAAACGAGAAAGAAACTAGAGGAGGGAAAGCGGAAGAAACAAGAATGGTTGCAAAAGAAGAAGAAACAAGAAAAGAGAATAGAAAGAAACAAGAGGAGGGAAAGAGGTAGAACAATAAGAGGGAAAGAGAAGAAAACAAGAGGAGGGAAAAGAAGGAAGAAACCAAAGGGAGAAAGAGGCCAGAAAACAAGAGGAGGAAAGAGGAAGAACAAGAGAACGGAAAGAGGAAGAAACAGAGAGAGAAAGAGGAAGAAACCAAGAGGAGGGAAAGAGAAGAAACAAAGGGGAGGGAAAGAGGAAGAAACAAAAGAGGAGAGAAAGAGAAGAAACAAGAGGAGGAAAAGAGGAAGCACACAAGAGCGCCGTCAGGAGAAACAAGAGGAGAGAAAAGAGTAAGGAAACAAGAGGAAGGGAAAGAGGAAGAATCACATTAACAAATAATATATTAAAGAAGGGAAAGAGGAAAGAAACAAGAGAGGGAAAAGAGAAAAAAATGAGGAAGGAAAGAGGAAGACAAACAAGATGTGGAAAGAAAGAAGATAACAGGGCAGAACAGAAAGTAAGACAGCATCGGTGCAGCCAGAAGAAACATGAGAGAAAGAGGAAGAAAACACAGGAGGTAAAAGAGGGAAGAAACAACGGACGGCAAAGAGGAAGAAACCAAGAGGAGGGAAAGAGGACAAGACAGATGATAGAAAGAGGAAGATACAAGAGGAGGGAAAGAAGAAGAAACAAGAGGAGGAAAAGAGGAAGAAACAAGAGGAAAGAATGAAGAAACAAGACTAGGGAAAAAGGAAGAAACAAGAGGAGGGAAAGAGAGAAGAGACACTCGGGTAGAGAAAGAAGGAAGAAAACAAGAGAAGGGAAAGGAGGAATACAACAAGAGGAGGGAAAGAGGAATGAAACAAGAGGAAGGGAAAGAGGAAGAAAACAAGAGAGAAAGAGGAAGAACCACAAGAGGAAGAAAGAGAAGAACAAGAGTAGGCGAACAGAGGAAAGAAACAAGAGTAGGGAACAGAGGAAGAACAAGAGGAACGGAAAGAGGAAGGAACAAGATGTTGAAAAGAAAAAGAAACAAGAGAAGGGAAAGAGGAAGAAACAAGAGGAGGGAAAGAGGGTGAAACAAGAGGAGGAAAAGAGGAAGAAACAAGAGGAGGGAAAGTGGAAGAAACATGAGTAGGGAAAGAGGAAGAAACAAGAGGAGGGAAAGAAGGAAGAAACAAGAGGAGGGGAAAGAGGAAGAACCAAGAGGGGGGAAGATGAAGAAACAAGAGAAGTGGAATAATAAGAAGAAACAAGAGAAGGAAGAGGAAGATTACAAGAGGAGGGAAAGAGGAGCAAACAAGAGGAGGGAAAGAGGAAGAAACAAGAGGAGGGAAAGAGGTAGAAACAATAGGAGGGAAAGAGGAAGAAACAAGAGGAGGGAAAGAGAAAGAAAAAAGAGAGAAGAAAGAGGCAGAATCAAAAGGAGGGAAAGAGGATGAAACAAGATTGGGGAAAGAGGAGAAAGGGTTTAAAGGATGAAAAGAGGACGAAACAAGACTGAAAGGAAAGAGGAAGAAACAATAGAGGAAAGAGGAGAGATAAATAGGAAGAAAAAGCAGGTAGGAAGAGGAAGAAACAAGAGGAGGAAAGAGGAAGAAACAAAGGAGGGAAAGAGGAAGACAAGAGGAGGGAAAGAGAAAGACAACCAAGAGAGCATACATTCTTTAGAAACAAGATTGAGAGAAAAATTAAAGTAAAAAAGGAGGGAAAAGCAGAAAGAAACAAGGAAGGACATGAGGAAACAAGAAGGAAAGAGGAGGAACCAAGAGGAGAGGAAGAGGAATAAACAAGAGGAGGGAAAGATAAAGAAACAAGAGTAGGGAAAGAGGAAGAAACCAGAGTAGGGAAAGAGGAAGAAATAAGAGTAGGAAAAGAGGAAGATTCAAGAGGAGGGCAATGAGGAAGAAAACAAGAGTTGACTACAGAAGAAGAAACAATGAGGCAGGGAATGAGGAAGAAAGAAATGAGCAAAGAAGAAGAAACAAATGACGAGAAGAGAAGAAACACGTGGGGGAAGAGAAGAAACAAGAAGGAACGGAGAGGAAGAAACACAGAGGATGGAAAGAGGAAGAAAACAAGAGGAAGGGAAAGAGGAAGAAAGATACTAGAGGGAAAGAGGAAGAACAGAGGAGGGAAAGAGGAAGAAACAAGAGGAAAGAAAGAGGTAGAATCAAAAGGAGGGAAAGAGGATGAAACAAGATTAGGGAAAGAGGAAGAAACAAGAGGAGAGAAAGAGGAAGAAACAAGAAGAGGGAAAGAGGAAGAAACAAGATGAAGGAAAGAGGAAGAAACAATAGGAGGGAAAGAGGAGAGAAATAGGAAGAAACAAGAGGAGGGAAAGAGGAAGAAACAAGAGGAGGTAAAGAGGAAGAAACAAGAGGAGGGAAAGAGGAAGGAACAAGAGGAGGAAAAGAGGAAGAAACAAGAGGAGGGAAAGAGGAAGAAACAAGATGAGAGAAAGGGGAAGTAAAAAAAGGAGGGAAAGAGAAAGAAACAAGAGGAGGGAAAGAGGAAGAAACAAGAGGGAAAGAGGAGGAAACAAGAGGAGAGAAAGAGGAATAAACAAGAGGAGGGAAAGATTAAGAATCAAGAGTATGGAAAGAGGAAGAAACAAGATTAGGAAAAGAGGAAGATACAAGAGGAGGGAAAGAGGAAGAAACAAGATGTTGGAAAGAAGAAGAAAACAAGAAGAGGGAAAGAGGAAGAAGAGTATCATGAAAAGTGGAAGAAAGAAAGAAACAAGATGGAGAAAAGAGGAGCAGAAACAAGAGAAGGGAAAGATGAAGAAACAAGAGGAAGGAAAGAGGAAGAAACACGTAGGAGGGCAAGAGGAAGCAACCAATCCTAAATTTGGATATTAAATGTGAAAAACCAAGATCAAACGGACTCGAAAAAGGATACAGAGGTAGGGGAGAACGAAGATGAGATGGCAGGCAGAGAGGACGCGTTAGAGAGATGTAGCGGTAAGCCAGCTATAGAGGGATATGTAGAGATAGAAACATATATGGCATTGAGAGTTGAGTGGAAGAGTTAACAAAGAGGGAGGAAAGAGCGTATGGTTATGTGACTTATAGTATGGGGAGGGAAATGGTAGGAAGAGAATCAATTGAGGGAGAGTGGACATGAGTAGGGGAATAAACATGAAGAGGGAGGGAAAGTAGGGGATTTAAGGGACAAGATGGAGGGTTAATGAGGAGGTGGAAGCACACCGTAATATGTTAGTGGAAAGTTTAGGTAGAGTAGCATAGGTTGGAAGGGAAAGTGCTTGGAGAGAAGACGTTAATAAGGAGGGGAAAAGTGAGTCCAGAAACTCAGAGTGAGTGAGGAGGAAATGAGGTTTTCGTAGGTCTGATTCAAAAAGGAGGAAGAGGCATGCAACAGATTAGGCGAAAGATTGAAGAAACAAGAGGAGAGAAAGAGGAAGAAACAAGAAGGAGGGAAATAGGAAAAAACAAGATGAAGGAAAGAGGAAGAAACAAGAGGAGAGAAAGAGGAGGAAACAAGGAATAAACAAGAGGAGGGAAAGAGGAAGAAACAAGAGAAGGGAAAGAGGAAGAAACAAGAGGAGGGAAGAGGAGGAAAAAGAATGACGGAGGGAAAGAGGAAGAAACAAGAGGAGGGAAGGGGAAGTAAAAAGAGGAGGGAAAGAGGAAGAACAAGAGGATGAAAAGATTAAGAAACAAGAGGGAAAGAGGAGGAAACAAGGAGAGAAAGAGGAATAAACAAGAGGAGGGAAAGAGGAAGAAAACCAAGAGTAGGGAAAGGGAATGAAACAAGAGTAGGAAACGAGGAAGACACAAGAGGAGGGAAAGAGGAAGAAACAAGATGTTAGAAAGAAGAAGAAACAAGAGGAGGGAAGAGAAATTAACAAGAATGAGGGAAAGACAGAAGAAACAGACTGAGAAAAATGAAGGAACAAGACAAGAGAGGGAAGAGGAAGGAACAAGAGGAGGGAAAAAGGAAAAAACAAGAGGAGGGAAAAAGGAAGAAACAAGATGAGAGAAAGGGGAAGTAAAAAGAGGGGGGAAAGAGGAAGAAACAAGAGGAGGGAAAGAGGAAGAAACAAGAGGGAAAGAGGAGAGAAAGAGGAATAAACAAGAGGAGGGAAAGAGGAAGAAACAAGATTAGGAAAAGAGGAAGAAACAAGAGGAGGGAAAGAGGAAGAAACAAGATGTTGGAAAGAAGAAGAAACACAGAAATCGGCGAATATTTTAATGAAGGAAAACGAAGAAGAAACAAGATGAGAGAAAGAGGACGAAGAGAGAAGGGAAAGAGGAAGAAACAAGAGGAGGGAAAGAGGAAACAAGAGGATGGAAAGAGGAAGAAACAAGAGGAAAGAAAGAGGAATAAACAAGAGGATGGAAAGAGGAAGAAACAAGAGTAGGGAAAGAGGAAGAAACAAGAGGAGGGAAAGAGACAGAAACAAGAGTAGGGAAAGAGGAAGAAACAAGAGGAGGGAAAGAGGAAGGAACAAGATGTTGGAAAGAAGAAGAAACAAGAGAAGGGAAAGAGGAAGAAACAAGAGGAGGGAAAGAGGAAGAAACAAGAGGAGGGAAAGAGAGGGAAAGTGGAAGAAACAAGATGTTGGAAAGAAGAAACAAGAGGGTGGATTGAGGAAGAAACAAGGGGAGGGAAAGAGGAAGAAACAAGATGTTGGAAAGAAGAAACAAGAGAAGGGAAAGAGGAAGAAACAAGAAGAGAAAGAAGAAGAATCAAGAGAAGGGAAGAGGAAAAAACAAGAGGAGGGAAAGAGGATGAAACAAGAGGAGGGAAAGAGGAGGGAAATAAGAAGAAACAAGAGGAGGAAAATAGGAAAAAAAGAGGAGGATACTGAATTATTACAGTTTTACAGAATCGATTAAACTAAAAGCAGAAGAAACTCTAGAAATTTAATTTCAAATAAATAAACCTAGAAAATGTAGGGAAAGAGGAAAAAACAAGAGGAGAGAAAGAGGAAGAATCAAGAGGAGGGAAAGAGGAAGAAACAAGAGGAGAGAAAGAGGAAGAAACAAAAGGAGGGAAAGAGGAAGAAGAAACAAGAGGAGAGAGAGGGGAAGAAACCAGACGAGGGAAAGAGGAAGAAACAAGAGAAGGGGAAAGAGTAAGAAACAAGGGGAGGGATAGAGAAAGAAACAAGAGGAGAGAAAGAGGAAGAAACAAGAGGAAGGAAAGAGGAAGAAACAAGAGAAGGGAAAGAGGAAGAAACAAGAGGAGGGAAAGATGAAAGAGGAAGAGGAAGAAAGAGGAAGAAACAAGAGAGGGAAAGAGGAAGAAACAAGAGGAGGGAAAGAGGAAGAAACAAAAGTAGTTAAAGAGGAAGAAACAAGAGGAGGGAAAGAGGAAGGAACAAGATGTTGGAAAGAGGAAGAAACAAGAGAAAGGAAAGAGAAACAAGAGGAGTGAAAGAGGATGAAACAAGAGGAGGGAAAGAAGAAGAAACAAGAGAAGGGAAAGAGGATGAAACAAGAGGAGGGAAAGAGTAAGAAACAAGAGGAGGGAAAGAGGAAGAAACAAGATGAGAGAAAGGGGAAGTAAAAAGAGGAGGGAAAGAGGAAGAAACAAGAGGAGGGAAGGAGGAAGAAACAAGAGGAAGAAACAAGAGGAGAGAAAGAGGAAGAAACAAGAGGAGGGAAAGAGGAAGAAACAAGAGGGGAAAGAGGAAGAAACGAGAGTAGGGAAAGAGGAAGAAACAAGATTAGGAAAAGAGGAAGAAACAAGAGGAGGGAAAGATTAAGAAACAAGATGAGGGAAAGAAGAAGAAACAAGATGAGAGAAAGAGGAAGAAACACGAGGAGAAAAGAGGAAGAAACAAGAGGAGGGAAAGAGGAAGAAACAAGGAGGAGGAAAAAAGGAAGAAACAAGATGAGAGAAAGAGGAAGATACAAGAGGAGGGAAAGAAGAAGAAACAAGAGGAGGAAAAGAGGAAGAAACAAGAGGAGAGAAAGAGGAAGAAACAAGAGGATGGAAAGAGGAAGAAACAAGTGGGGGAAAAAGGAAGAAACAAGAGGAGGGAAAGTTTAAGAAACAAGAGAAGGAAAGAGGATAAACAAGAGGAGGGAAAGTGTCGCATGAAACAAGAGGAGGGAAGAGGTCCAAGAAAACAAGAGGAGAGGCAAGGGGCAGAAATAGGGGAAGGAATGTGGAAAGAAACAAGATAGGGAACAGAGGAAAAAAACAAGAAAGAGGGAAAGAGGAAAGAAACAATGAGTAGGGAAAGAGGAACGAAACAAGAGGAGAGGAAAGAGGAAGAGAACAAGATGTTGGAAAGAAGAAGAAACAAGAGACAGCGAAAGAGGAAGAATGGAACCTATGCTGAGGATGAAACTGAGGAGGAAAAGAGGAAGAAAACAAGACGAGGGGAAAGGGAAGGAAAGGAAAGGAAGGGAAAGAGAAAGAAACAAGAAGAGGGAAAGAAGAAAGAAACAAGAGAAGTGAAAGAGGATGAAACAAGAGGAGGGAAAGAGGAAGAACAAGAGGAGGGAAATAGGAAGAAACAAGAGGAGGGAAAGAGGAAGAAAACAAGAGGAGGGAAAGAGGAAGAAACAAGAGGAGGGAAAGAGGAGAAACAACAATTAGAAAAAAGAGGCAGAATCAAGAGGAGGGAAAGAGAAAGAAACAAGAGAGGGAAGAGGAAGAAGAAGAAGCAGAAAACAGAGGAAGAAAACAAGAAGAGGGGAAAAGAGTTAAGAACAACGGGAGGGACAGAGGAAGAACCAAGGAGAGGAAACAGGAAGAAAACAAGAGGAGCAAAAAGAGGAAGAAACAAGAGGAGGGAAAGAGGAAGACACAAGAGGGAAAGAGGAGGAAACAAGAGGAGAGAAAGAGGAAGAAACAAGAGGAAGGAACAGAGGAGAACAAGAGTAAAAAAAGAGAAGAAAACAAGAGTAGGGAAAAAGAAAGAAACAAGTAGTAGGGAAAGAGGAAGAAACAAGAGGAGGGAAAGAGGAAGAAACAAGATGTTGGAAAGAAGAAGAAACAAGAGAAGGGAAAGAGGAAGAAACAAGATGAGGGAAAGAGGAAGAAACAAGATGAGAAAAAGAGGAAGAAACACGAGGAGGTAAAGAGGAAGAACAAAAGGAGGGAAAGAGGAAGAAACAAGAGGAGGGAAAGAGGAAGAAACAAGATGAGAGAAAGCGGAAGATACAAAAGGAGGGAAAGAAGAAGAAACAAGAGGAGGAAAAGAGGAAGAAACAAAGGAAAGAATGAAGAAACAAGAGGAGGGAAAAAGGAAGAAACAAGAGGAGGGAAAGAGGTAGAAACAAGAGGAGGGAAAGAGGAAGAAACAAGAGAAGGAAAGAGGATAAACAAAGGATGGAAGATTGAAGGATGAAAAAAGAGGAGGAAAAAGGAAGAAACAAGAAAAGAGAAAGAGGAAGAAACAAGAGGAGAGAAAGAGGAAAACAAGAGGAGGGAAAGAGGAAGAAACAAGAGTAGGGAAAGAGGAAGAAACAAGAGGAAGGAAAGAGGAAGGAACAAGATGTTGAAAAGAAAAAGAAACAAGAGAAGGAAAAGAGGAAGAAACTAGAGGAAGAGACAAGACGAGAAAAAGAGGAAGAAACAAGAGGAGGAAAAGAGGTAGAAACAACAAGAGGAGGGAAAAGAGGAAGAAACAAGAGGAGTGAAAAGGAAGAAACAAGAGGAGGGAAAGAGGAAGAAACAAGGGGAGGGAAAGAGGAAGAAACAAGAGGAGGGAAAGAAGAAGAAACAAGAGAAGGGAAGAGGAAGAAACAAGTGGAGGGAAAGAGGATGAAACAAGAGGAGGGAAAAGAGAAGAAACGGAGGAGAAAAAAGGTGAAATAAGGAGAATGGAAAAGGAAAAAACAAGAGAATAGTGAAGTAAGGTATAGAAAGAGAGTAGACGTGATGAGGATGCATGGAATAGAGGAGAAAACGAAGAATGAGAACACCTGAATATACTTGAGAGAGAAAGAGGAGAAACAGAGGACCGGAAATAAGGAAGAAACAAGAGAAGGGAAGGGAAGAAACAAGAGGAGGAAAGAGGAAGAAACAAGAGAGGGGAAAGAGGAAGAAACAAGAGGTGAGAGAAAGGGGAAGTAAAAAAAGGAGGGAAAGAGAAAAACAAGTGTAGAAAAGAAAGAGAGAAACAAAGAGGAGGGAAAGATGAGAAACAAGCAGGAGGGCAAAAAGAAGAAGAAACAAGAGTAGGGAAGAGCCAGAATCAAAAGGAGGAAAAGAGGATGAAACAAGATTAGGGAAAGATGAAGAAACAAGAGGAGAGAAAGAGGAAGAAACAAGAGGAGGGAAAGAGGATAAACAAAAACACAAAGGAAGAGAAGAAAAGAAGACGAGAGAAAAGAGGAGGGAAAGAGGAAGAACAAGAGGAGGGAGAGGAAGAAAAAACAAGAGAAGGGAAAGAGGAAGGAACAAGAGGAGGGAAAGAGGAAGAAACAAGAGGAGGGAAAGAGGAAGAAACAAGATGAGAGAAAGGGGAAGTAAAAAGAGGAGTGAAAGAGGAAGAAACAAGAGGAGGGAAAGAGGAAGGAAAAGAGTATAAGAGTAAAGATGATAAGGAGAAGAAAAACGAGGAATAAACAATCAGAGGATGGGCAAAGAGGAAGAACAAGAGTAGGGAAAAGAAAAGAAACAGAGTAAGGAAAAGAGGATATACAAGAGGAGGGAAAGAGGAAGAAACAAGTATGTTGGAAGAAAAAAGAAGAAAACTAAGAGGAAGGGAAAAAAGGAAGAAACATAGATGATGGGAAAAAGTAAAAACAAGATGAAAGACTATGAAAGAAATTGGAGGCAAATACCCTCCAGATCCTACCTCGTTCTACCGGAAGGGAGAGAACTAATAGGAGTAAAGTGTACTCATGTAGGTGATTTGTTTTACGAAGGAGACCACACCTTTGAAGGAGAAATAATAAATGATAAAAGGAGAATAGGAAACGAAAAACAAGGATTATTTAAGTATGTAGGGTTAGAATTTAGACAAAGATATATGAATGAATTAAGATAAATATATGTTAGATGAAGATATCTACGGACTTGTAGAGAATGAATCAAAAGAGGATAGAATTCGTTATAGATCCTTAGTTGGAAAATTTAACTGGATTAGCCAACACACAAGGCCTGATCTGTCCTTTGATGTCGGCCATTTAATTAAGGCTAATAGGAGACCTCTCAGAAAAGATATAAAAAAAACTAAGAAACGATTTAAGATATAAGAGAGAGGACTTAGAAAAAAAATGAATGAATAAAGAAAGGGGACGTTAAAACTGGAAGTTTATACCGATGCAGTAGGATTTGTTGATCAAGAAAAATCTTAAATTGGATACATTATTAGTATAACTAATGAAGAAACACATAGATGTCCTATTTTCTTAAAAGTCGTGAGTAGCTAAAAAGAGTAGCGAGGTCTACCATAGAGGCAGAAACCTTAGCCTTATTAGAAGGGACTGAAATGACAACATTCCTCATAAAAACCTTAGAAAACATCGCGAAAAAATTCCTATTGAAATAAAAACAGACAGTAAAGCCTTTTAATTAAAAGGTTTCTCTACATCAGGAGTCATGAATAAAAGGTTAAGGATAGATATAGCTGTAATTAAAGAAATGACAGAGTAAGAAAAGATAAGTAGCATCAATTGGATCAACACTAAGGAACAGACAGCAGATATCTGGATCAATGCGAGGGTGAAGAGAGACCGCATAAAATCAATATATAAGTAAGAAAGAGGAAGAGGAACAGAAAGATTTATATGATTTAGTTTAATTTAATTGTTCCGAGGTAAATGGCAGAAAGAGGGATTAGGAGAGAAAGAGTTTTAAAGGTTTATTGAAAAAGTTTTAATTTTTTCATTACTGTGTTTTTTCTTTTTTTTTTTGTCCTTACCAGTGCTTATGAGATTAATTACAAATTGATCGAACGCTTTGAAAATTTTTCTATGACAGATTAAGTACTTTAAACTATAAGTTTTACTTTACTGTTGCAATTACTTAATGATTAAGATAAAAAGAAAACTATAATTTTCATAATTTATAATTTCAAGTCTTACTATTTTGACATAATTCTTCATTGGCCGATCCTCAAGAGGACAATCAACAAATCTCTGGACAACTTTGTTTGGGTAAGCATTAATAGCCATTGACTAACAAATAGGGATGGGAATTCCATAAGAATTGATGGAAGGGGTTTGTCAATCCAGATCTTATGAATATTCAGCAATGACGCGAAGCAATTGAGCGGATAATAATAATAATAATAATAATAATAATAATAATAATAATAATAATAATAATAATAATAATAATAATAATAATAATAATAATAATTTATAATTTAATATAAGGTTTAATGATAAGTCGAAAACAAATACCATTTATTTACATCTTTTGTTATTTACACGGTTTTAACAATTCATGAAAAAGTTTCATCAGGAATATTATATAAAATAATTTTTACCCATTTGAAAAGTTAATAATAATAATAATAATAATAATAATAATAAAATAATAATAATAATAATAATAATAATAATAATAATAATAATAATAATAATAATAATAATAATAAAAAAAATACCAATTATTATTATTACTATTATTACATTGACTGAATTTAAAAACCCCGAAACAGAAAACCACAATTTTTTTTTCTAATAATAATATTTACTCTTCAAAAACCAATTATACAAATTTATAAATTAGAATATCAGATTTTTATAAAAATAAGTAAAGAAATTGTTAAGAAGTTAGAAAACAAGAAAAAAGAACTAAGAATCGCGTTACTTTAGAACCAAGTTACTTATTTAACAACCACCTTCATGCACTTAATGACCCAATTCAATGTCAGTGTATTAAAAAGACGAAATTAAAAAAAGAAAACGTAGAATTGTAGATTGAAGAGGACAACAACAACAACACACATACGTACAACTGGAAGAAACACAAATTCGGAGTATCTAAAGAGACGATTCGCTCAAAGTACGGAAAAGAACCCTCTTTCCCAGAATACTCCCAATCCTGGTATTAAGATGGTTGAAAAAAAGAGAGAAAATAGGAGTAAGTTATTTGCACAAAAATATAAATTTTTAATTAAAGAAACTAAAAAAAAATATACAAATTTTAGTTAATTAATAAAGCTTAAGTTAAAGAAATAAGTTGTTACTAAAGTTTCAGATTAATTTATTTAAGTAAAAGTAAGAAAATATTTGCTTATTTTTAAACAATTTAAATATATAAATCATTTTCTAACTAAAAAAATAATGCTTCACAAGCGTATATGTTTAACGACATCAATGCTTGCATAATACTATTTTTTTTAAAAATTGTCATTGAGCCTATGAGATGTTAGGTTGCAGTTATTACAATAAAAATATATTTTGCCTACAAAGCCCTAGCACCAGTTGCAGCGGCGTGAGCCATCAAAGCGTTAGCTGCTTGACGAGCTTCCAATGTCAATTTTGCCTCTTTCAACCAATCTGAAGCTACATTACGTGGTTCCCCTCGAAGAAGATTTAAATATTTCACTGCTTGTAATAGATCGTCTTTAGCTATACAATATCTTCAAAAGAAAAAAAACAAAGACATTTGCAATAAGGTTATTAAAAGACACTAAAAATATTTTTTAATTTTCTAAATTCATGTTGTAATTAGAAATCACCAAAACCTCCCTCATTCGAAAAATTTAATAAAATTTCAACATGAATTCGAAGTTAAGGTTAATTTTTGACATTTAAAAAAACTATCTACATAGAAATCTGATTTTGGTGAAGGGAACTTTTTCATTGTGTTTCAAAATGAAAACAAGTAAAAAATACTTCAAAAATTGAGTATATCTCTTTCGAAAGATTAATACTATTACTAATAATAGTGATAACTCTTACCTGACTCTGGCTAAGATATCATGAGTATCGAGTTGATCAATATCTATTTCCTCGTCTCTAATTTCACTTGCAGGAATACGATCGTACGCAACCAACAGAAAGAAACTTTGAACATAGGAGACAAAGTACCTATAGGTTTCGAGATACACAAATTTTAGATTGGGATAACTTGCCAACTTGATTTATGAAAGAATTTAAGAGAGCTAAGTAGAACATTTATGTTTTATTAAACGATCAAGTAAAGCATTTATTTTTCTTACCTAAGTAATGATCCCCCGTTGTCTCCAATTAAAGCCACCCTCCTGCAAAGGCGATCAACTTTCAAAAACCTTTCTCGCAGGGCTTCCTCTGTATAGACTCCTCTAGACAGTGCTTCCTCGGGAATAGTTGATATGACGGTTTGCACAAAAGAATCCTTATCTCCTAAAATTAAGAAGGCAGAGCTAATAAAGCAAATGATTCTAATTCACTACCATTAAAGATTAATACTTTCTATACTGTAACCTACCAGAAGCATCATTAATTGATTGAATCTGCTTAGAGAGAGGAAGAAGTTGGTCTTCCCACGAACGAGAATTTTCTTTTCCGAGTCTAAAGATTGATAAAGAAATAACATCTAATTAATATTCGAAGGAAAGCTACGGTTACAAAAAAATATATTTTTTTTTATATAACATCAACGCCTAATAATAACAAAAACATATCCGATCAAGGTTAAGAAATAACTAAATTATTATTATTAATTGAAATACTCTTCCCGTAATTACATCACTCAACAATTTATATATATACTTTCAACAAAATAAATCTAACCTTAAAGCAGTTTTCAGAGACTCGCAAGCTAACCATAACTCATGGGCAGCTCGAGCAGCTTTATCTGCATCCGCCCGGGATTTCAAGGCTGACTGAAAATATATAAAATAAATCAATCATAAGTAAGACCACCAAAATGGAATAAAATTTAAAAAAATTATGAAACATTTTAAAACTGATCCATACTTTTAATCCCTTAAGATCTCCTTGAATTTCTGAAAGGGATCTGTAATATTTTGCAGATTCATTCTGAAGGTCATTCTGTAATTTCGATTCCCACCTTTAAAACAAATTTATGAAACATATTAAATGATATAAATTTAAAAGTATAAATTTGATTTACAAACTAGAATTACTTAAAATCTACTGACTTTGATTCTAATTGGCTTTCTTGTAAGTGTAACATATCGGCAAGATGGTCCGAATGGGCAGCTGCTTGACGTTTCAATTGGGTCCTCAATTCCGTCTCTAAATCATCTTTAAGCTGTTGCAAACGATGCCTTAAAGGGAAAAAGAAAATATCAATAGTTTAATATTTAAAAAATTGAAATCAATTATACCAACAAACTCTAAAGTAAATAAAAAAAAATTATATCCATTTATGAAATTAAGAAATTTAAATTTCAAAACATAACAAAAAATTTCGGTTCTGTTCCGTATTTTAAATACACAGTACATTTTATTACAAAAAAACATTAAAGTATATCAAAATAAGTTCTCTCTGCCTATCCTATCTCTTAGCCTTTTGTGACTCAAGGAAAATTCTCTTACCCTACATTCCCAAAGCTAAAATTGAACGTTGAAAAGGCTGTGCGAAATATACTATTTGGAAATATCTTATTACAATTATAACCACTTAAATGTACAAAAAATATTTAGTATTGACAAAAATATTGAGACTTAGTTAACCTGAAAATAGACAAATAGAACAAATTACATTGTGGACCAATTTAAAAGTTTTTTTTTTCTGTTGCATATGATCTGAGGCTGACACCTGTGTTTGAACTATAGTTGTACGCGGGATTCAAGAAAAAAAATTTTTTATCTTGAACTCTTATACCTGCTGTTCAAAGGGAAACAAAAAAAACAAATTGCAAAATGAATGAATTTTCACCCGTTTAGAACTGGAGCAAAAAATTTTTATCTAAAACAAAATGTGTATCTCGCCCACTTATACATGCTCTGAAAATGTTATACTGATCACATTTCAAGAATTTTTTTATGAAAAAATATGTAATGTTTTTTTGGGGCATTTCATAAATGAAAAATCGCGAATATCTTTGCTACTTGTCTATTAAATTGAACTTTTTCAATACCATAATAAATTGAAGAGATGCAACATTTTTTTTCATTGTTTGTTTTTTTTACCATCTAGCCGCTGTTCAATTTGGTAAAAATTTTATTTTTTTGCAAAAAAAAAAAAAATTAATGTTTTTCCGTGAAAAGCAGCAAAACTGTAGGCTTACAGAGTTAAACTAATTAACTACAGAATTTGTAACGCAACAAAAATTAGGTAGTAACAAGGTGCTGGTGGGGCAATGCAACAAAAATTTTTGGTTCCACACAGTTATCTAATATTAGTTTATTAACAGTTATAACTGGCTTTTAGTTAAAAAAAGTTTTTTTACTATACAAATAAATATAGTCACTATTTCTTTAAACATTTATATATAGTACAGCTATTATCAATGATTTTTTTTCTTTAATTTATTTCTATGGAAACGGCAGGTTTTAGTAGCTTAAAAAAAATGATTAAACAGATGATTTTTAAATAACTAAAAATAAAAATAAATAAATAAAAATCACGATTTTTAAAGATTATTAGATTTTTCATTTTAAGTTAAATTATTACATACCAAAATAAATGTGCCAAATTTTTAAAATATATATTTTACGGAAGAGATTTGAAAAAATAAAAACTTGGTGAGGAAAAACCAAGCTTTGAAAGTGATTATTACTTATAATAAAGTGGCATCGTTCTCGAACAAGGTGTATTATATGAAAATTACATAAGAAAATTCATTAAGAGAAATTTAGAAAATGCCTCAACTTCCACTCTGCAACTGAACTTCTTTCAACAAACATCTTTCTTTTATCTGTCGCTTGTAACAGGTCTAGGGCTAGCGTTAAAAAAAAATGCACCGAGAAGTATGATCTGAAAAACTCTGAGGGAGTTCGTGTTTAGAACTTAAGTGGGTGATGCTAACGAACTGACAGGTTGAAAAATCAATTCCTGGAAACGTAAAAACTCCAAGGATTAGCATTAAAACCAACAACATACTTGTGTCTGTAACCGTGAAAACATGAATCTAATAGAGCTCTCTAGAAGGACTTTAGAGAGTGGATGAAGTTACTAATCCCACTGACATGGCAATAACCTCCCTGGGAGAGGATGAAGTACCTAAGTACTAAAGAGAACTCTTTCCTATGTTTAAAATTCTCAATTCTCCCAAAGTTCAACGTCAGAGCATTAAAATTACTAAATGTGGTTGGGTACTTAGGATTAGGAAATTACATGATCTCCAAATGGGGGAAAGTTAGTTAGTTTTTTTTTTTTTATTTTTTAATGAAAATAAGTAAATATCGCCTTAAGACGCATAATCTTATTCAATGAGATTAACCAAGTTAGACAATTGGAAAGCATAATAGATCAAACTACTTTACAAGAATAAGAGCTTATCCGAACACGCATCGGCTGTGACCGTAGAGAAGAATGAAAAGGGATTATCACATTACTGCCAAAAGGAGAGTACAATCAGAGAAGAAACTTGGATGAAAGTGGTTTATATATAATAGAATATTTGCTACAAGACCTTTCAAAACTGAATCATACATATAAAAACAAACAAAACCAACTTATTATTACCGATGTTCAAGTCCTAAATCTCTTCTTTGTCGTTCTAATTCGGACTGAAGTTTACCATCAAGAAGACGTGCTTCCATATCCCTTTGTCTTAATACGGAATCCTTATAACGCTCTTGCTCTACTGTCTAATAATTAATTATGAATAATAATAATAATACTATAATAATACGAATAATAATAATATAATAATAATAATAATAATAATAATAATAATAATAATAATAATAATAATAATAATAATAATAATAATAATTATTAATAATAATCACTATCACCATCATCCACACAGATTGGTGTGAATGTGCAAAAATGCCCCATGAAACAAAGTAGGGAAAAGAACGTAACCTAAATCAAAAAGAAAGCCTCTCCCCCATACCCTTAAGTGCGAGCCCCTCGCAGCCAAAATCCACACTAGACTTCACGACACTTCGACTGATCCAGCTGTAGTATCTCGTCATTGTCATGGCTCATACTCTAGGTCAAGTCCACAACCATGTCCCCCTCACAAAATCACACCATTTACTTCTATCATGCACCATTCTTTTCGCTTGTACTAAATTTACTTTCCTTTCCATCAGACACTCTTTTACTGACTCAATCCACCTTTTCTTAGGTCTCCCAGCCGGTCACTTCCCAACACACTCACCCCTATACAACCGCTTAATCAATTGACTACCATTCATCTTTTCAATGACCACTATTTTAAAACAATCTTCATTTACTCCTTTTTCCCCACACACACAACTTTAAAACAAGCTCACTCTTCATTTTATCATTCTCCTCCTATCTAACACATCCCAAAGATTATGAATCTGAACAGACTGCACCTTATATCTAACCTCTAATTCCAAATCTAGTTACGATAGTATACATTAACACGGGTAATAACATATGCATAATCCTAGCCACTGAAGACTTAGTCCCTTGCATTCACCAAAGATTAAACGCACAGTCATGCTTCCTACCATTCACAACTTCAATACTACACTCAAGAGACTAATCCAATTCCCTTTTTCATCTAAAATATAGCCTAATATTTTAAACTCCGATACTTGTTCCAGTCGCCTACCATCCAAGATGACTTCCCGCTGCAGTCTCTCCTCATCTACCACCATTTTGCTCTTATCTACATTTTACTTTCACACCCACCTTTACACTGCCAAACCATTCTACCAATCCTATCAAACTTTTTCCTCTCAAACAGGAAACCAAATCATCTGCGCTCAAGCAAGGCACCCACCCATCACTCTCTACCAATCTCCATCAGTCTAACACCCTTTCCTGCCACCCCCAACCTTAAATTCTTTCATCACTCCCTCCATATACAAATTAAATAGCCATGAACGACATAACGCATCCCTGTCTCACTACGCTAATAAAACCATTCAATCTCCACTCCATTTATTTTACACACGCTTTCACTATCGAAATGCATACTTTTAATTCCATTCAGAAGCCTACAGCAACATCATATTTCATTAACACCTGCCACAGAGCATCGTTATTAAGCCTGTCAGAACGGTCAGCGGGCAGCATAAGAAACCTAAATAAAGTTTCCTTTCTTCAATTGACTATATTAAAAATTTTAAAGTTTTGACATATGCTATACCACTTTAATTGCACCTTGTTCTCAACAATCAACCCCTCAATCACAGCTCGAATATAATAATAATAATAAAATAATAATATACAAATAATAATATAATATAATAATATAATAACCATAATAATAATAATAATAATAATGAGAAGGAGCATGTTGAAGTATGTGTTGGATTTTAAATCAGTTAGGGGTTTATGGAATGGGATTATTGGAGCATTAATATTGTTCTATGTAAAATTAAGTTAGTGGGGGCTTGGATGAAAGAAGGTGATACGAAAGGAAGTAGGAAAATTAAGAGTGAGAAGTTAACGTGCCAAACAATGACATTCAAGATAATAGGTAAGAGCGCTTACGCTAGTAAAAAAGGTTGAATGTAAAAAGTATCTGAAAAATTCTGGGGGCAAAATGAAGGAAGCAATTGTCAGTAGTGCAAAGGAAGTATGTGGATGTGCTAAGTAGGAAGTAAGAATGTTACAGTGAATGGTGGAATGAGAGGAGTTGGAAGCGCTTGAAAAAGTAAAGAGGAAGCCGTGGATTGTTGACCGCCCCACAGCACAGCACTATTTATGAAGAAGTTTCAAAAGCCGTGTGGCTCTACTTGAGGCGATAAACTGGCTATACCAAAGATTTCATCCTTAAAAGAAAACAAATAGGTAAATGAACAGTTGGAAGGAGGATAGATGGGACCTACAAGGGATAGGAAGCTCTTCTGGAAGGAAGCGCGAAAAGGTTAAGATGAGAAATAAGGGAATCTGCTAGATAATGAATAGGGATGGTGCTTTTGTAACTGAAGAAAATGGGTGTGAGAGGAGTGTGGAAAGAACACTTCGAAAATCTGCACATATTAACAGTAATGAAAGTGATAGTGATGTGTGTGGGTTTGATGGTGCAAAAGAAGGAATAGTATTTTGGGGATAGGTTATTAGTAAGGAGAAAGTAATGGGTAGATTGAAAAAGTTGATAGAAGTGAGTAAAATTGATAATTCTTTTCGTATTGATAAAAGTAGTGGGCAAATGATCAAGACGAGGCGAGATGGTGATTGATTGATTTGAAAGTTGTGGTAATAAAGCGTTTATAGAGGGTATAGTTCCAAGGGATTGGAGGAGTACGGTAATAGTACCCACCCTAAGGGAAGGAGATAAGGGGAACTGTAGACAATTATAGGGGAATAAGTTTATTGAAGTGTTTGTAGGGAAGGTATATTGCTGGATTATTGGTCGAAAGAGTGCGGTCCGAGTGACTGAAGGACTGATGGTGAAGAACAAGGTGCGTTTAGGAGTGGTAGAGGTTGTGTGGATGCAAATCTTTACATGAAAACAAATGATTGACTGTTTCGTGTGTAGAGGGATGAATGGATGCATGCCTGGCCTGTATCGAATATATGAGAAAGCACGACAGAAGTGTATCTCTATGTATCGCTGAGAATGAGGCGGCGTATCCATGACGTAGGAGGACATGCAGTACACTCGGCAGAAGGGAATCAGCTGACTGGGTAGTGATG
>JABUQX010043116.1:0-32500 GCA_015478945.1 Trachelipus rathkii
TATTGTATATCTTTCAAAAATTTACTTTTTTAAGAGTACATCTTGCTAAGCTTGATGTGTTGTTATTAGAAAATGCTGAAATTTCTTTTTTTAAATGCTAAACCAAAACTTGAATTTAACTGTATTGTTCTTTTAATGTATTTTCAACTTTATTTTCCATTTCAAATCTTCTACACTTTCACAGACTTGCTCAGGATTCTCTTTTCAGAAAACTCTCCTGAGCAATATTTTTCAAGCAAATTATCATCTTCTGTGTTGTATTGCGGTCTTTATGACATTCTTAAACTCATGAATGCTGGGCCCCCATCTGGTGTCGAACCTTGTAATGCCCATCCAAAATGAATACTTAACTGCAAGGGGATAGTTATAATGACCTTCCCACTCTTCAATAGGTTTTTAACAATTTACTTTGATTCATTCCTATTAATACTCCTTTTTGATTCTAGGACATTGAAGTGCACAAAATTAGAGTAGTCTAATCCATTTTACCTATCTTTGATAGATGGAATTTCTTCCATTTTAAAGGGCCATTTTCTTTGCAGTATATATTATTTGTTTCAAATTTCCTCCTCTCAATATCATAAATTTCTAATTATTTAAAATATATGTTTTTATTTATGTTGTCCATACATAGTAGTAATGTCTTCTATATCTTTGTGAGGTTTCATATATGAAGAATACCTAGTTTCTTGCACGCTAAAATTTAAATCCTAAAAGCATGCTGATGAATATCTATTAAAACGCCTGAAAACTATTGTGCAAAAAAAAGTGAGTCTTACTTTAAGCTAATTTTAAATGGACACTGTTGGATCAAATAGTTTTAAATTAAGAAAAATGTCTGAACATTGGCATCATTACTGCCTGATTCCTTTTGACTCTACTTTCTTATCTTTATTTCTAAATTCACAGTGAGTGCGCTGGTGGAGATATTTGACCATCTGCTCTTTGGTACTAAGCGAAATTCTCCTGTAATATATATTGCTTTTTAGCAGATTTACATTTTTTCACATTTTTCCTGGTCTTTTGACATTACTATAAAATGATTTGATCTGAGAACATCTTACAGCTAATTTTTGTCTTTAATGAACTTTGTTATTGTTTCATCTTGGCTTTGTTTTTTCTAGAAATTTTGCATTTAAGTTACTATAGATTATAGTCCTTTTTAGACAAAATTGCAAACTGTGATTTATTATTAGTATTATTATACTATAGTTAATACCATTATCTTTTATAGTAATGATTGAGATTACCATGTTATTATTATTATTATTATTATTGATTATTTCCATTGTTATTTCTATGGTCACTATTATTTTCTTTTGTCAGTAAAGTGGAACTTACTTTTTCAACTTTGTAATTTGCAGTTATGTTTTGGGTTTTGTACCTAAAAAAATGGGCCCCCAAGTTCTCCGAACAGTGGTGTTGTTCATGATTCTTGCTTCTTTTTCAACAAAATTTGTAAATGTGTACTAAAATTTACCTTTTTATTTTCTTCATACATACTATCAACTTTATATTCCACTTATCACGTTGTTTGTAGGGAAGTTTTTTTTAACTATTCTATAAATAGAACCAGTAGAATTCAATTCATATTCAATGGAGTAATATTTTCCATTGCATTATTAATAGCATCTAAAAACAAAGAAAAATCTGCCATAGCTTTCACATCCTCATTCTGATTTCCATTCCAATCTCTTAACTTTTTTAGATATGGTATTGAGCAATAACTTGTCATTTTCCATTCTGTTTCTCGAGTTTTACTACTGCCTTTTTATAACTATATTTTCATCAAATGCTACAACTTCTTACTATATTTTCTGCTTTACCTTCTGTATACTTGATTAAATAAGAAAGCTTGTTCATTCATTTTCACAATTTCCTTCTATATTGGTTTTAAACTAGCATAAAATCTTTAATTAGTTTTTGGATTTCTTCATTAAATATTCAGCTCACATGTTGGAAGAGGAATTTAAGATAGGTCTACTCACTTTCTTAATTTTGTTTTAAAATTTACTAATTTCATAACTTTATTATTAATTTTCAACCTATACTTTTTTATTTTTTTATTCTGAAAAAATTTCCATTTTTATTTTCATTTTTTTAACAGATTTGTAATGGTTGGAAAATTGGACTTCTTAATTTTGTTCAATTTTTATAAGACTCTGCATAATTTTTTATATGACTAATATGTTGGTACAAATCTAAACTTTCTTGTTCCTTTTCTTGCAAGTATTGTTCATGTTCGTTGTAATTTTATTTTACTTTTTCTATCTCGAGTTAACAAAGATTGGGCTATTGCACTTTTTGAACTAGCTACACTTGCTTTACCTCACTTTACTTCGATACATTACTAGCACTGTCTTGTGGCATAATCCTTGGCTCATATTTACGCATATATTTTTGAAATATACTTTTAGGACTCATAAATAGTGGCTTTAGCTTTTTTTAATGTAAGCACATGCTGTTTTTCATCTGCCTTACAGATGTCTGTAATTACTTCACTACAAGAAATTTTTTAAAGGATTCTACTTTTGCATTTAATGTTAATTCATCAGTTTTAATTTCGAGACTTAAATCTAAGTCATTTAAAAAAGCATGCCATAATTTGCCTTTAATAATGTTAATTTTAAAGGTAACCGCTGCTAATTTTCCTGAAGGAACCTTAAAACCTCCTTCAGTTGTTTCAGTTTCATCGATATCGATATCGCTCATTTTTTTTTATATTATTATAAAAAAAAAATGGTAAAACAAATATTTATCGAACTCATTCACTCATAAAGGAAGGATGTTATTTTTATAATAAACAATTAAAATATACAGATAAATTTTATATTTCGTATATGAAAGTTTACCTGTATATATTTTTTTATTTATTTTTATTATTTTTATTTTGCTATACTTAATTTATCTTATTGTCATTTTCAATCGGATGACGATCATTCCTCACATCTGAGTGACAGCTTTTGTGTTCTTATCCAAACTTCTAATTAGAAGAACTCTATTGAATATTGCATCACATTGATCAGATGAAAGTCTGAATCAGTTTGTTAAAACGCAAAGCTCAGAACACAATGGTTTATTTTTTCTTGCTTAGTGAACTGAACTGGTTCTAAAATATAAAAATATAACAACTATAATATATATATAAAGTCCAAATACTAAATGCTAAAAAATAACACAATAATTATACATAATTAATCCATAAAAATGCATAGAAATTGTTATTCCGTGTTAAAAAACTGTATTCATACTGGTTTGAATAGATAAAAATTTGATTTTGGACTTTTATTATATTTGTCCGTTATGTAGCTTTTGTTGAAAACATCATAGATGTTACTTTATTTATATTAATACACATTCACGAACCAACAATTAATTACCTATTAACATAAGTCTATTCCTTCTAATTACGATGTGCTTTTTGGATTTCTAACGAATGGCTGAGCTTTAGGGTGGGTGGATTAGATATTACTCAAATTGTAAGGCTGCTGCTTTATTAATAAAGTGCTTGAAAGATTGCTCTAATACTAAAATCCCTTTTTGCTTTCTTCTGGATGAATTTTTAGGTTTATTCAAGAGTTTCTTAGTTGTTCTCAGGTCTCTTCTATAGCTTCATTATTAATTACTAAAGTATTTTTTTGGCTTTTAGATTCAGCTTGACACATCAGTAAACACCTCCACCTCAATATTTCTTCTTTGGAAATTAATAAGCTTGAATGAATATGATGGTACTAATGTTTCTTTCAATTTTCTTCCTAATGTTGATTGAATTTCAATTCTGTACTTTGCTTTTATTTTCTCAATTTACATTGGCAAAGTCAGTTTTGTGGCTTCAGTAGTCTTTGTTTGAGTTCTGCAATAGCTTGTATTTGCTTGCAGTTTCTATTTATTTATTTTTCTTATATTGTTGCTTTCTTTAGCTTTAATTCCTAT
Source organism: Trachelipus rathkii (assembly GCA_015478945.1). Lineage (NCBI taxonomy): Eukaryota > Metazoa > Arthropoda > Malacostraca > Isopoda > Trachelipodidae > Trachelipus > Trachelipus rathkii. The sequence continues at coordinate 3,934 of JABUQX010043116.1, forward strand.
TTGTTTTGCAGAGTCTTAATTTGTGCCCACCCTTGTTAGCTGCATGTTGGATCAATTTTTTGGTGTTGCAAGTCAATTTTGCTTTTCACTTTCTAATATTTGGTCATTTTTTTTGTAACCATAGTTGATGCTCAAATAGTACACATTAGTAATAAATTTTCTGTAATCCTAATATATTTTTTTTTGTTTCCCTTTTTTTCTTATATTTTAATGGACAATATACATATATATATATATTAATTATATATATATACTTATATAAAAATATATATATACTCATATATATATATATAATCTATATATATATATATATATATATATACTAATATATATATATATATATATATATATATATGTTATATATATATATATATATTATATATATATATTATATATATAATATTATTATATATATATATATATATATATACGTAATATATATCATATATATATATATATATATATATCTTATATAATATATTAATAAAAAATATAAAATTTAATAATTATAATATTATATATATTAAATAATATATATATATAATATAATATATATATATATATACATATATAAGTATATATATAATATAATATAATATATAATATATTATTATTATCAAGTTAGGAGGCCTGAATTAATAAATAAACTGCACATATACTAAAGAGTTCTTATAAATTTTTCCCAAATAAATAGTCTCTGGCTATTGCTTTGTTTCTCATATACACGTATATATATATACTATATAATATTATATAGTATATATATATGTATATATATATTATATATACTATAATATATATTATATAGTATATATATAATATATATATATATATACTATATATTATTATATTAAGAATATACAATATATATAATAATATAATATATAATAACTATATATATATATATAGTATATATATATATATCATAAAATAATATTATATAATATAAATATAATACTATTTATTTATATTAAATTAATAATTTATATAATAATCTCATTCTTAATATATCTATTATATATAAGATATATAAATATATATATTAATATAATTATAACTATAATATAATTACTATATATTAATATAATATATAGTATATAGTATCTATTATCATAATTATAATATATATATATAATAATATAACTATATAATATATATTATAATAATCTAATATTAATATTAAATTAATAATATATATATTATAAATATATGATAAATAATATCAAATACAGTCGTATATTAGCAAGATGTAATTATAATTAATTAACATTTTCTATGAATAATAATTTTAATTATATATATATCTATAATAATAATAATTATATATATAAATCTAACTATTAATATATATTATAATATAGTATATCTATATAATATAGAGATGAAAGGAAAAGAGAGAGGAATGGACATTTCAAGGAAATCTTATTTATAGCTATTTTTGATGAGTCAAGTTTTTCACGCCTGCAGGTAAAATTTCATTATTCTACTATTAGTTGAGATTACTCCGTAATTTATTATGTATCTACAGCAAGGCCCAAATTAAATGTCTCGCATGGCTCTACCTATTTACATATATGAAAAAGGTATGTCATAGCAATATTATTCATATGATAAAGAATTTTAAACTCTGATAACAGATGAAAAGGATTAGCTTCCCAAATATTATAGATTTATTATTAAATCTAAAATTTTCTATATGAGAGGTTGATTTAACTTTTCTAAGCATTTATTTTATTAAAAAAATAAATAAAATTCATAGCTACAACTTTCCTAATAAAAATAATTTAATTATAGAGTATTTAAGTTTTTATGCATTTAACAGCATTTTTTAAATTATATATTTAAATATCAATATAATGAGCTCGATAATATATGAGGGTAGAGTAAGCTATACCTACCCTACTACCCTAGTATATAAGCCTATGATTAATGAGATAATAATATATATATACTTAATATATATATATTATATTATATATTATTAATATATATATATTATATAAGATACATTAATATAAATATATATATATATATATATGAAATATTAATTAATAATATTATATATAATATATATATAGTTCTTAATATTAATACTATTTAAATTGCGGATATCAGGCAAGGATTTTGAAATTAGGATGTATAGGACTGGATAGCAATTTTTATATTTTGAGAAATAATATTATATTTTATTACGAGAACATTGAATATGTTATTATTTTATGTAAATTATCATTTACGAAGATTCTTTTTTGAGGTAGAAAGTGAATTCCGTGGGACAAAAGTATGACAAGGTAATAATCACACCTGCTACTATCTGGATATGCAAACATTAATTATAAGTAGTTAAAGTTAGTTCCCACAAAGCGGGTTCTATCTCTCGTTCGAAATACACTTTGAGAAGAACTTGAGAGTGTCTCTGTAATAACACTTCTCTTATACGAAGTTTTTATCAGAAGACTCGTGTCTGTTGATGTTTATTCACGTGGAATATCTAGAAGTAATATTATAATATTTCTTTAGAGATGAAGTTGTATTTGAAGTGAATTTAACTTAGCAACTAGGGAAATTACTTGAGAGAAAGGAATTCGTACGACACTTATGAGAAAACTAATTGCAGTAATTTTAATCACATGTGAAAGAATTATATTAAGAATCAAGCCTGTAATACATTTGGAAGAAGATATATCTGACATTTCACAACCTTATGAAGTAATCAGAAGATATTGTGCGTGGCTGCAAGTCTATATTTCAGAAACAATATCTCTAAGAAGGTGATGTGTATTTATGTAAACTAACTACTGATTGTCCATTGGAGTCTACTAATGACATAGATGTGATTTGGGATTTTTAAAGAACTGTGGAATATTTTAATATTATTTTTTGAGTATTGGAGATAATAATTCATCATTGCACAGCAACCTAAGTATAATCATTGGATACTATTTTAATTTATTTAATTTTGAAAATAAATAAGAAATTCGTAGGGATTGTACAGCTTATTTACTGATTTGGAAACCCCAGTCTTGATGAACACTTTATATATAATATATCATAATACTATAATATACTTACTATATAATTATATATTAATATATAGATATATATATAATTATAATATATATTTAGTATAAGCTAATTTTTATGTTGTCTTTTTACAAAATGTCACACACCTTTATGCATTCGACTGCTTGTATACGTAAGTATATATATACTATATATATAAGCACAGATATTTTGTTTGATTATTTATTAGTATTAATATATAATATATATATATTCTTTTTTTCAATTCTCTTAATAAAATTACCCCTTTATAGACGCCTATGATTGGGGAATATAGAAGGTGTGCATCCTACATCTTGAAACAAAATACAGTTAAAAGAAGATCAAGGGCGAAACAGAGAAAGCCCCGTTCGTAACCTCCCCCTCAAATGATTCTTAAGTGGTGTAGCATCCGTCCAGCCAAAAAACACTCTGGAGTCTATCCTCATTACAACTGGCTATAATCAGGATCACAATGCTTGGTATTTAATCGCCAATGCTATGGTATTCATCCACCCTGTGTCAGGCCACAAAAACTTATTTACACATCATACAAAACTTCCAACGCTTCCAGTTGATTACTCACAAACATATCACACAACCTTTTTCACAAAGAATATATAAGTAGAAAAATATAATATAAATTTAAATTACACACCTCTCAAATATATATAAATATTGAAATATATAAGTATTAGAATGATAAGTATAATTATAATATATAATAAATAATTATAAGTATAATAATAAATAATTATAAAAATATAATTAAATAAATTAAATAGATAAATTAACATTATATATAAATAATTAATATATAAATAATATTATACAATAATTCAGAGCTGGGCAGCGCCTAATAAATTATTTGGTGCGGCACTTGCGCCTAATGCGCTCGTAGCCGCCTCGGACCTAAGTGCCGCCTAGCGACCTATCGACACCTATATTATATTTTTGTCACAATAACACGCACTAACGCGCCTATGCGCCTATGCCCTTTGCGCCTGCGACTTGTCGCCGTCCAGTCGGATGTTAGCTAATTATTTGCAAGTAAACTTAGTGCGAATCCAATAAAAGCAGTGCTTTATAAGGAAAGAAAACACATTTATGAAATTTCGTATTAAGAACAACGTAAACTAATATCTAACGCCGTCCCCAGCCCACCGTCTCCTCTCACATAGTCCTTCGGTGGGCGATCCAAACCCTTGTTTGCGCACCCACAGGAGGTAGGCGACCGAAGCTGCTTGGAGTTAAATATTTTTAGAGCCATAGTTGTCACAACTTATTTGTAGTTAAGAACTACGGAATATATATATTATATATACGTATATAATAGTCGTTATCAACTCCACCACACATACCACTATTATATATATATATGATATATATAATAATAATTATATAATAGTATATATAAGTATATATATTATTATATATATATAATATATAAGTTTTAACACTGGCTTTTAGAATGGCAGCAGTCAACAGTCTGCCACGCTCTAAGTTCTAAAGACTGCTAAGGCGTTGAAAAAAAGCGAAGAATCTGCATTTGTGTACGCTTGTTCATCACGGGCGGCTATTCAGGCGCAGTAGAACGGCGTACGTAGCGGCCCTTTGCTGTCCGCCATTTTCGTCGTTAAAAAATTGAGAGTTAGCGAGCCTTCATAGCTGCCTTTAGCGCTACAATTGGATATGCGGCCTAACTGGCGCATAGGCGCATAGGCCGCAACTCGGCTGGCGCAACGCCCCAGCTCGATATATATATATATAATAATATATATATTATATATATATATAATAATATAGTATATATTATATATATATCTAGTATATATCATATATATATATTATATAATAGTATATATTAATAGAATTGTGATGTGTTTAAATAATTAATTGTAATTATATATATAATATACTATATTATACATATTAAATTTATTATATACTTTTCATATTCATAATTTAAATTATTTTTATTCATGTAAGAATAAGAAACATTATAATTTAATAATAATACTCATATAATACAATGATAATATATAAATATAATTAATATAATATTTAATATATATAATATAATTTATATAAATAAATAATATATATATAAAACTACTCTATTATTGCCTAATCGTTCGTACTAAGATTTACTATATCCTATAATATTATTAATATGACTATATGATATATATTACGAACATAGGGCTGGTACCTATATCACATATATATAGGAATATATATTATAATCTATATTAAATAATATAATACTAATAAACCCCTCTCAGTTAAAAAAGTTTTGCTGTGGTTTTTTACAAGGGTGCTTTAGTATCACTTCACTTTGTCTGTGTACACGTACAAATGTCCGCTGCTTGACAAACCAGACGGATTGATTAAGCCCCTTATATGCGTTATTGTGCATAGGACATTGGTGCAAAAAAGAGCATAACACACTTTACTAAGCATAAGTATAAGACGTTGATGACATCAATGTGGAAAAAAATAAAGAAAAGTTGACCGTATTCAAATAGCTGTTTCGATAACTGTTGAAAAGATAAAACATAGTGTGAATAGTGATATTTTGCCATTTTGATATAATAATAAATTAATAATATAATAAATATAACTAATAATTTATAGATATAATAAAATAAAATATAATAAAATAATAAATATTATACTTAACTTTAAATATCATTTTTTGCAATATTTATATTCATTGAGGAACTTCACAGAGACAGTTTCCAGATTCAAATTATAACAAATTTTTAATAACCAATTGTAATACATAAAATTTATATGAAATTATATATATATATATATATATATATAAGTAATTATAATATATTAGTTATATATATTACTATATATTATATATATGAATTATATATAATATATATATATATATTTATATATACTACTCGTCAAATTAACTAAGGGTAACTGATTATATATATTAATATAATAACATATAATATCAATTAATTAATTAATATACATAAGCTAAAACTCAAGCAGTTTTTTTGTAATAATGCTGTGTTTAGATGAATTTTTGATTTATATTTTTTAGAAATAAACACTCTTTTGGAATTTTTTACTTTTATTTTTTTAGATTCTGCAAGTATATAAAGTTGCAAATATTAAAACCAAACTTTATAAGTTCGAAAATAGTATTATTTTTGAAGTGATTTATTCGATCTATGTAATTCAAAATCTTATAATAGGGTCTATAGTTTATGCTGCTATGACACACATGAAACAGCAACACTAAGAGTGTTTGAGAAATACGGGTTGTACAAAGCCAATATTTATTGAAATTGAAAAAATAAATATATATGGAACCTAGTCAAGAAAATTTAAAATTGTGGGGAAAAGACAGAGGCGATCTTTTAATGTGAATGATGGATGTCGAGTAATACTTAAAGTAAACTGTATAATTATTTGTAAATGTTAATAATGTTAATCAGCAACATAGAAAGAAAACTGTTTGAACTAATGACTTTTGATTGAATACTATTGAGAAATTGAACTAGAAGTAGCCGCTATATTTATTATTTTAATTTTTTATTTCTATTGAAGTTAAATCACTTAAATATACAAAAAAATTAAAAAATATATAAAAAAACAAAAAAATCAAAAAAATCACGATTTTTTTTATAAAAAAGGCAAATGCAAAAACATAACGGTTTTAGTTCCCGAAGAAAATGAAAGATAACGTCACTCTGAAATGAGCGAAGTCAGACAGGATACATTCTAGAGTCTAGACTCTAGAGTGTACACTGTCTGACTTCGTTCTAGAGTCTAGACGGTTTCCGGAGGATACTGTGAGCAAGTTAGGGAAAAATATGCTTCAAGAATCTGTGATGGGCTCCCAATCAACTGGGAATCCAATCTTATATCATTTTCTATCTTCTCATGTACAATTGCAGTTGTATTAAGAATACCTTCTGCAGCCGACAACAACCTGGAGTCATGCGGGATATGGTGAGTAGTAAAAACTACCGAAGCCAGTAAGGTGACGTCACGTTTTTCGTGTACGTACGCAAGCACATGGTCTACGACCATGTGGGTACATTACTTTTTTATTGATATTTTGTGTCTGAGGTGATGTTACGCTCTTTCGTGGGTATTATTTTAGGTATACGTACGTGACGAAGTCACGTTCGTAAACCATTGCGTACATTACTTTTTGAGGTGTATGTACGTATAGGCCGTCGAAGACCTTGCGCGTACATTACCCGTGTACTCACGTAGGTATGTGAATGGTTTTTACCGACCTCTGTCGCTGCTGTTGCTGTCTAAATCACACTGATCGAAGTTGTGATATATTATATATATATGATATATAATATATAATATAATATAATAAATATGTATAAAATAATATAAATTATATATATATCATTAAAATATATAGATTAATTAAAATTATAATAATATATAATAGTATATAATATATAATATATATAAAATAATTGATAAAAATAACTAGAAATATATTAAATAAAATATATAATAAAACTTATAATTAAAATAAATTAAAGATAAAATACTATCTAAAATATATATAAAATATAAATAAAAATCTATACGACGCGACGACTATAATAGTTATTATGTATACTATATCTAACAATTAATATAGTATATATATATATTATATTAGTATGATATGTGATCCATATAACTAATTATTTTATACCATTATAATATCTATACATATAGCATGAAGATACGTACTGATACCTATAGCGATGTAATATTTAGTATAAAATTACTAGTATGATATAATATATACTATATTTAATAATATACTATAATATATATAAATATTATATTAAGATATATATATAAGCATAAAACTCACAAATTATATATAATATATTATATAGGTACAAAAAATATCACTATAATAATATAATATATATTTATTATATATATATATTATATATATATATATATTATATAACTATTAATTCACTGATGACATGACATGCACCTCGCACCGCATTTGCGACCATCCGAACTTAATTTGACATCTCTGCATTCCGCACTCCGCATCCAACATTCCGCACCTCTTTTGAGAAATGAGGAATGTTGAACGGATGTTTTCTACCTTTGTTTTTAAATGGCAATATAAAATAAATATTTTTGCATCTTTCAAATTCATTTTTATGGAAAATTTTAATTTTGATTTCTATTTCTATAATATTATATATATTATATAAGTATATATATAATATATATATATTTATATAATATCTATACATATATTAATATATATATATTATAGTATATATACTTATAATATACAGTATATAGTTATATATATATATATAACTCTGTCATCGTCATGTCCATCATTTATATAAGGATTATATTATATATATAATAAACAATATACTTATACTTAAAATATTATAATATGAAAAGAGGAGTATATATATTTATATAATCAATATATAAACTTAATATATAGGTATATTAAATTATAAATATAACTACCTACTGTACTTAAGCTGTCCTCCCCCAAGGAAAGGTCCTGTCTTGTAAGAAAACACGACACTGTCGAGGGGACTTCAGCATGAGTCCAACACTCGGCTCTGTCTCCACCAAGTCTAATCTCACACTTGTAGTTTTTCACTCCTCGAGGAGCCCACCATCTCATAAACGAATACTTTATGCAACGATTCCCACCGATCTCTTCCTTGGTCTCTCCTTGATAAATCTTCATCTCCATCCGGCATCCCTCTGCATTCGTTATCTGTCGCCAGCTGCTACTTTCCATGAGTATCCATTCCAAGTCCCCACAATCTGATTCTTTGCGACATCCTATCCTCCGTCAGCACTTAGTGTTCAACTATTCCGACATCGCCTTCTTTTGTATCTCTCCTTCTTTCCTTTTTCTATCTTTCTTTGTCTTTCATTATTGCTCTTATGATCTTCATTCCTCATTTTTCTTGTACGCATAATACTTTTCTCCTTATAGGGCAAGTACAACCCATAGATCTCTGATACCAGCAATAGCAATATAGGACTAAGTTCACTTCGTTTAATATTCCTATTCTCCATCCCTTAATATTTAAATATATATAGGTCCTACATCAAAGGATACACAGCCTTTGCGTAACTCTCAACTTCGTTAAATTTGCGTGATCTCTGCATCAAACCCTCCGTCTCCCCTGTATATATTCCACCCAGGTATTTAAATCTTTAACTTTTTTCAAGCTTTCTCCATTTACTCTGATCTCACAACCCTCCTCCCCCTCTCTTTCACATCAAATATATTGGCTGGTGGTTGCCCATCTTTCATTTGTTTTCCTCTTTTGCTCCAAGTTTTTCCGCGAAACGATCTAGGTAATTTTTTTTTTTTCTTTCCGATTCGCATATCGTACTTTCCACTCCACACCGCCAAAAACATATGCATGCCATGATGCTCTCCCTCCATTTCCTCCCACCTCTCTTTAACCTCCTCAATACTTTATCATATCATGCTATGAAAATGAGGGTGATAAATACGCTTCACCTGTTTCACCCCTTTCGCCACCTCAAACCAACATTTTTCATTTTTATACCCTGTTCTACATTGCACTTTGCCACTTTGTTAGACTAACCTGTCAGTGCATACTACGACAATCCTCTCCCACTCGTATAATTCTCTTCTAAACACGCCTCAAATCCATTGCCTAGGTACGCGTGTCAAAAGCTTTCCTTAAATCCCTAAACAGTGCATAAATCATCCTGTTGTATTCGTAAGTTTTCTCTCCAATCTGTCTCAAGGTGAACATAGGGTCTGTCGTACCTACCCTTCCTGTACCCATGCTGTTCCTCTCCTAGTTGTGGTTCGATGATCTCTTTCATTCTTTTCTCCAACACTCTTTTATATATTTTTTCCATATGATCTATCAAAGAGATCCCCTGTAATTTTTGCACTCTCCGAGTATCTTTTCTGTTCATATATTGGAATAATAATATTTTCCCAGCTATCTGGGAGCTCTTTCCGTTCTCTCAATCTCATTTAGTACTCAAAAACCCATTCATTCTCAATTACCTCTCCGCCCTTCCCTTAATCACTCAACTGCTATGCCATCTTTCTCCGGGAGCTTTATCAATTTTTTCGATTTTCTTTTATGCCCTGTCTTCTAAGCTATTCTCAAATATATAATATATATATATTTATTATATTATATATATAATATATATATATATATAATATATATTAATATATATATAAATATATATAATATATATAATATATATATATATATGATATTATATATATATAATTACTATAATCTTTTAAATTCACTCAAAATTTACAGCAAACATTATTCCACTGAAATCCTCCATCTATTTTAAGATCGCATCGTATCAGTAATATACGATTCGCGATATACTCATTAAAGATCCCATCGCGATCCGCATCCGCAACAGTCAAATTTTGAGCATCGTCCCATCACTATATATATATATATATATTATATATATACGTATATATATACTATATATATATATATATATATATAATATATAATAACTACTATATATATATATATATATATATATAAATATATATATATTATATAATATATATATATATATATAAATCCTTTATACGCAAAGGGAATTATAATATATATATAACTATAGTATATTATATATGTATATGTTAAAATTAAATTAATATAAGGAAGGTGGGCCAACTTCGCTCTTTAGTTCTGTCATCCGTAGTCCGCTTCGAGCGACTACCAGATAGGGTTGCGGACTGCGAGGTGCGGAGTGTCGAGGAATTAGGCGGACCTTGCAGGATGACGGATACAAAACAGCTTTCAGCTCTTTTGGTTCGCACCTTTTAAAAAATTGAAATATAGTTACTTATTATGAAGTTCTTATTGGTTAATAAAGAATAAAATTTTTTTTATTTAGAGTACATAAACTTAATTATTACTTTTAGTTTAAGAATTATTAATAAAATAATAATTAAACTTCCAAAAATACTCTCAACCTCCTTAAGGTACCATATATAATCAATAACATTTAAAATTGATTTTTATACAAATTGGCTAATTACCTTACAATTTAATTAATTATATTAAATTCTATAAATAACTAGGCATATCTAAATCATTTCTGTGTAAAACCCAAATATATATATTATACTATAGTATCATATAGTAAAGTAAAAAAGTATATATACTATATATAATATATATACAATATATATATATATTATAAATTATATATTATATATATATATATATTATATTATATTATATATAGATATATAGCTATCGAGCTGAACGTAGCATTAGCATCGACTCTGGAGGGTCGAGGCTTTCATGGATTCTACTAGTCTTGGACGAAATAGACCTTCTTATGGGTGGACAGGGTGGTCACAAAATTTCAGAAGGGAGGCAGATTGATTTAGGTGAGGACCTTAAATTAGCAATGGTCTGCTGGAAGTGAACACACCAGCACTCTTCTCACAAGGACATCTTTCCCTTTGCAGCATAGGCAGAATTTGTTGACTGTTCATTAAAATAATAATACACTATCTCTACTAAGTGTCTGCGGCTGTATAGCGAATTTTGTATTGTGGGGATATTGTGGAAGTCAAAGAGGTTAGCTTAATGCTTTTAGATTTGAGCACCTAATCTTTTAAAGGTAATTATGGAATCTTTGTCCTTTGTAAGACGACATTGAGGAGGATGTGGAAAATCTAATTTAATAATAAATATATTCATTTTCAATTTTTTTTATCATATTATAAATAGATTTTTGTAAGGATATATACTATTTAGTATTTAATATTAAAACTTTTGTGAAGTCGCACATTATTATCGGAAGACGTGCGGACGTGCGGACTTGCGATAGGGGAGGTTTGATGGTCTGAATATAAGTGCGAGGAGCGCTAGCGGACTCGTTTTCTCGAGGTGCGGACGTGCGCTAGCGGACTACCCCTAAATGAGCCGGGTGCCCACTATATATATTAATATACTAATATATATATACAATATATTATATATATATATTTAGTATATATTATAAATAAACTAATATATTGCCAATATATATTCATATATAGTATATACATCTTGTTATATTTATGTATAATCTAATATAGTTTCTATATATATAGTATATATATATATATCATATATATATATAATATTATAATATATCTATATAATATATATATACTTATATAATATATATATTATATATTATATAATATAGTATATATATATATATTATATATATATATATATTATATTATATATATATATATATATATATATATATATATATATATATATATATGTCTATTTTATATATATTTAGTATATAGTAATATATATATATATTATATATATATAATATAAAATAATTAAATAATATATATATTATATAATATATATATAATTTATATATATTATATATATATATATATATATATATCTAATATTAAAAGCATAGAGAATTATATATATATATATATATATATGATATATATAATATATTATAATATATATATATATATATATATATTCGTTCTATATAAGGATTATTTCTTTTCTTTATATAGGGCCTTGACACGCGGCATAGTCGCTTAAATGAGCTGAAGGTGAATGCGTTGAAGTTGTCCCAGTGGTGGGCGTTCGAGTCCAGTAAGTCTACACCAGCGATTCCCAACCTGAGGGTAATTACCCCCAAAGGGGTAAAATGGGATTTTCCGAGGGGTAAAGATAAGTACGTGGATTGGATCATCGGCTTTTCATCGCGCAGTCACAAAACAAAATTATTAACAAAATCATCTGTATCAAATCTAACTAACTACCTAATCACTAATGATTAGTGACTAGTTAGTGAATTAGAAAATTTTAGGTAATAAATATTATACATCGTTATGCATTGGCATTGAAAACTCTTCCATCTGATTGGCTGGATGCATTTACCCAGGTAGTGAAAATTGTAAACCTCATCCGAGGTAGTGCGACAAATACAAGAATTTTCAAAGAGTTGTGCAATGAATTTGGAGGCAAATTCGACGTGCTGTTATTCCACACAGAAGAACGTTGGTTATCACGGGTTAAAGTGTTGCACCGATTGCTCGAGCTTCGAGAAGAAATTGCTTTGTTCTGAAAGGAAAAAACTGAAATAAGGAAAGGGGAAAGAGTGTACACGCAAAAATAACAGATAATATATTTATTTCCAAACTGGCATATGTTGCGATTTCCTCGGAGAAATGATATACGCTGTAACTCACTTTTGCAAGAGATATGCGCGAATATTTGTAACAGCTCAAAGATAATGTTACAGTTTTCTTCGCAAATTGCAGCTTTTCCAACGCCGAGCTGGAGTTGAGGCACGTTCGATGTTCGCCGAACTAACAATGGTGCTCGACGTTAGCAGCATCTCGACAAGCCTTCTTCTAAAAAGCACGGCGTCAATCCGCACGCTTCCTTTGTATACTTAAAATAGAAGTAAATGAAAAATGCTCATTCACAGATCAAATAACTCTCCACTTGTTCATCAGTAGTACATTCTATCAGCAAATATTTCCCCAATTTTGATAAATCGCCAAAAAGTAAATGCCGTTGGGTGCTAACACCCTTTTTTACAGTGGAATAGGGGAATGTTTCCAGATACTTAAATTCGAAGCCAAAGACATTCCTTGGACTTTCGGTAGGACAACACGCTGAAAATAGATTTCGAAAACACAACTAGCAACATTTTGGCGAAAGATTGATGGCGAGTATCATTATTATCAGAAAAGTGGACAATGGATAAATGGTTGCCAATTGCATTACTAACCTCAATTAGACAAAAAAACGCAATCGATATAAAAGTGCTAAGATTGTTACTATACCGATGCATGTTTAAAAAGAATTCTCTTTAACACTTAGAAAAAAACTAATAAGGAAATCCAAAGCTAGTTTTTTTTTGTTTTGTTTTTTGTTGATAAATTCAACTACAAATAAGCGTTTTTTTTCTTTGTTAGAATGATTAAATAATAATTAAAAGTAATATTTTATTTTTAATATTTGAAAAGAAAAAAAAGTGCAGTAGCTCAATTAGCTAAATTTGTTTTTTAAACCTATACTTTTTTATGATTCTATTATTATTGGTTTATGATAATGAGCCTCAAAAGGTTGGGAACCGCTGGTCTACATGGTGACTGGAAAAAGTTACATTTTGGTCACGCTCTGGATATGTTTTCTGCAGGGCTGGTGCAAAAGGTAGTGGAGTCAGAGGATATGCGCACGACCGTATGAGACTCCGGAGGGTGGTGAGGTCAGTGAAAATTCCCTCCCGTGTTCGAAGACCATCGTGAGAGCACAGGAGCAGTCACAGACGAAGCAGTCACGGAGAGGGCCGGAGTGGAGGAAGCATTCACCGAGAGTGGTGTGGTGCTGAGCAATGGTGCTGGGCCCAGGGTTTGATGCACACCATGAGCAGCACCAGCAACAGCTGAGACAGAGGCCGGTAAAAACCATTCACATACCTACGTGAGCACACGGGTACGGCACGTACATACATACACCTCAAAAAGTAATGTACGCACATGGTCTAAGACCATGTATGTACATATGTGACTTCGTCACGTACGTATACCTAAAATAATACCCACGAAAGAGCGTGACGTCACCTCAGACGCAAAATATTAATAAAAAAATAATGTACGCACATGGTCTACGACCATGTGCGTGAGTACGTGCCTACGGCACGAACGTACGTACACGAAAAACGTGACGTCACCTTACTGGCTCCGGTTGTTATTACTACTATGGTATTTAGCTTAGATACGTAAACCGTCTTCTGGGTTGACTCTGTCCTTCATCCTAAGTCCAAGATCTTATTAGATCTCGCCTAACCTCCCTTATTCTCCCTGGGATGCATTACACAAGGACACCTACACTTGGAAATTTTACAGAAACCACACTTCTTTCTTGTATCGATATTTCCTTTTGTTCCCATTCCGTTATGGATCGTTTTACCTTGGTCCGCTTATGCATAATGTTATTCGACAGCGATCATTACCCAATACGGGAATTAATGAGCCTTGTTCAAGCCCCAATGCAAAAACCCAAACTCCAGTAATGAGCGTTAATGACCCGAGCGGAGTGGGCTCCTATTTATCAGGCCACAGCTAATCCGTCTTTCTCCTTCAATAAACGATTTCCGACTTGTTGATGATGCCTTTTTGCTTC
Organism: Trachelipus rathkii; assembly: GCA_015478945.1. Lineage (NCBI taxonomy): Eukaryota > Metazoa > Arthropoda > Malacostraca > Isopoda > Trachelipodidae > Trachelipus > Trachelipus rathkii. The sequence goes on from JABUQX010043116.1 coordinate 19,185, forward strand.
TTCCAGAAAGTAATCATCATCTCTGCAGCGGAAGCTTGCATCCTGCAGTCTTCCTCAGGCAGCTTTTGGCAACCCCTTGGTGTTCCCAAGAGTGCGCACAAGGCCAACCGAGAGAAGAAGAAAATCTACAGGCAATATACAAAAGGAACTGTACCACTGCAAACATGATTATTTATCAAACGCAGCCGCCAGCGAGATCGTCCGGCGAATTAAAATCGTCAAACGCGTTAAAAAATATTTTCGAACCTTACATATCGACTGTCAACTCCACAACTCCCCTTCCTTAGTGTGGAAAGTTACACAGAAAATATCCCGTCGCTCCAATAACTCCTCACCCACAGTCCTCGTTATGGGCCTGATATATTCGCTTCTACGATCTCCGCTCCTGCGGTGGTAGCGGGTGGCGTTAGGTTTATAGCTTTGCTAACCCGCATAAATACGAATATATGCTCCATTCCCCGCTACACTCTGCAACGCGCTTTCAAAACCACAAAGCATAAGAGACTGAACGACACACGTATCACGTGCCAGACTTTCTCAGGATAACACCAGGCGCAGATACGCGGGATCTTTAGTATCATATTCTCCTTACTATAATCGTCGTATAGTACACTTGCAGAGTATAAAAACTACGACGATCGGGTCGCGTGGCAAAGACGGGTGCTGGGTACTTTGGGTTGGCAAGACATAAGGAGATTTGATAAAGTTTCCTAATATCATTGCATCGCCGAGTACGATATCACATTAATTTCGCCACGTCGGCATCAGCATTTTTTTTTTGCTGGATCTATATAACAGAATCTGGATCGACTCCTCTTCTTTCCCATCTATTTGGACTACAGCTTTTGTAATTCCTATCCCCAAACGTGGGAAAGATCCGAAGCTGTGTGTGGATAACTATATGTATTTCACATCATGCTCTGAGCATGACCTGCCGGACTTCGGGGAAACAAGTTCAGCGGGAATTTCAGAAACATGACATTTTAAAATTTCGTTCCTACCGTAGAATCGATAGAGAAAAGGAGTGGTTTCAGGGCCGCTTTCTCCGCTGTTTCGCTTGGGGCAGTAGCCAAGCCACGATAAGCCGTCTTAATCAAATCTCAGTTCTGGACTATATCGCAGGGACGAATTCGTCTCCGATCCTCAATGCTGTGACCCTTGTTTATAAACTAGGAAATCTCTCATTGCACATGCTCGGAAGGCCATTACTCGAACTAGAGATGGCGGTCAATGGGTTCTTGTGGTACGTCTTCTTGACCTTGAAAAAGCTTATGATACAACGTGGGAGAACTGGGATTCTCCCTTAAACTCCATTCGCTATCGGTTTCCTCATCAAGCCGCGTACCAACTCCTCTTTTCATTAATGTCCTTCTCTCAATCATAACAGATCCACGCAAGTTCGGTGCTCTTCTATTCTGTCACGCCACTTTACTCACTGGATGAAGGCGTTTCCCGAGCAGGGTAGTGTGAGAATGAATATTTTGTCCCGCATGCCTTGGCGGATTGCTACCTTATTCCACGAAACCGGAAATGATAGTTGACGGTCAGAAAAATCGGATTGATGGAAGAAATCATAAAAAATACTGGTACAAATAACATAACTATATTGAACACACACAAACAATAACTCTGCCTACGAACACTAAAACACATACACAATAGAGAAAGAAAAGCCCTTCATTTATCATGGATTTAATTGCAATTGTTACTTCTATATCCCAGCGACGGTCAATTTTTTTCTCTCTATGTTGATTGCCTGGCGCTATATATATGTTGGTGATCTTGCCTTTTCTCGAACGGCAACTTCAAACTAGCTATTGAGAATATTTCCAAAAACGGGGTAACTCCCATGGCTTCCATTTTTTTCTCCCACCAAAAACCTCAGGCGTGGCTTTTCAAGAAAAAAGGGAATCGAAGAAACTTCCATCTTCCTCCCGCGCGAACATAACCTTATATTGTTCGCCCATTCCTGTAACTTCACAGGTCAAATTACTAGGGCTCATCCTAAATACAAATACATACATAGATGCACACGCATATATATAATACCTAAAACAAACTGTCATCGCGCACTCATGCACTTGTTAACGTCATCTCCACCGTCAAAATCTGGAGGTGATCTGAATCGCAAGTCCCATTTCTACGTCCTATATTATCGCCCTAGTTTTCGATCGAAGATTGGAACTATGAGCTGTGTAGTATAATGGGTCCCAAGGCCTCGCCCTACTCCTACTGGCATCTGTCTGGTCCCATACAAAACGAGGCGCGATGCCGTATCTCCACTGGAAGCCCTTCCTCGTCCTCGGTAAAAGCCTTGAGGGTTGAAGTCAATGTGTGCACACTCTTCTCTCTTCGAAGAGAATACATCATCGTGTACAGTTTACCTGTTCGTTTTCCAAACCCAAGTACGTCTGCCCTTGACCCGATTCCTGGCATGGAGTGCCTCAGAACCCTAATTACTAAGTCCGCATGTTTGCACGAATACACGAGTTCATAACACTCTTAATTTTCCGCTAATATCCGCTTTCAGAAAGGTGCTGCCTTTTCTCATTAACGAATGAAGGGAATACACACCAGCTTCATTCTGGTTGGGTATACCCAACGCTCAGCACACATTTGCTTGGAGCCTCTGTACGCTCTCTCTTCCAATCAATATACCGCCATTCTGCGCGAATCTGTTATTAAAGGCATCATTCTTGATCTCATTTCCACAGTTCGGGACTTGAGATATCTCACGCCCAGTATATACTGATGGCTCTAAAAACCGTGGACAGTGTAGAGAGCGCATCTGCATGTCTCTTAGATGATACGCACATTTCCCCATGGGGAAAGCCCTCCCGCCCTCGTTGGCCTTCAATTTATCACAGCAGAATTAATGGCTAAAATGATTGCGCTTTTGGGGATAATTACCCGAAAACAAGGTCAAACAAATGTAAGCTCTTCAGATTCGCAATTCAGCAGCGCTACAGCGCTATAAACTCTTTATTGGCCTTATAAAAAGTTAAACAAATGGTATCTGCTGTGCAGCATTTCTTTTCGGTGCTCCATTCACAGCAAGAAACAAATTTTCATTCTTATTATGTTGGACCCCTATCTCTCATGTATAGATACGGTTAAGACTGGCAATTAAGAAATCGACTGACAGAGAGGCCAAAATGGCCACCATCCTCAATTTTTCGGGAGTGTTTGCCAGGTACCCTCCCTGGATAGCCATTACTCGTCAGGAGCATAGGTTCACCTGCCACGCTGCATTCCACCAATTACTATCGCTGCTCTCCCGAGCAAGTTTTGCGATCTTGTTGGCAAGAGCGCCTTGTGACTGAATCGATTTTTGGGATCAAGAGGTATGCGTAAATACTTAGAAATATATAATATGGACACAGAATCATACGGGGAGTGGTCTATGTTCCTCCCACCTGTATTCAGAAGAAAACGCTACACGAAGTGATACTTGCAGCCTCCGTATGCCATACTAATATCACTTACACAGTCACTATAATAATGTTATGTCAAGGAACCCCCCTCCCATTTGCAATTTTGTCGAAGTCATACGTAGTATATACCGCAATCTGTCTCGTCCCATAATCTTCTTGATTTGTTATACTAAGCTGGAACTCTATACGCCGCGTTATTTTCACCTATAGATACGATCCATAAACACCTTCCAAAAGTATTTATAATCCACATATCTTATGGGAATTAATCCGAATCTTCCCACTTTAAGTAGTAATGACTATTTTCTTGTTTTCTACAAGAGTGAATATTCTCTATAATTATTTTGATTCTCTTTATTTTAAACTAAAGCTATAATGTAAGTGAAATCTATGCTATAAAGGCTAGACTAAGTATTTGTCATTTGTATTTTTTATTAGTGAGGTGAAATAATTCGTTATTCATTCTATTTATTAATACTTTGATGTTTATCAACAATAGACTTTATATATAGACCAAATGATCTCTAAAATTAGTTGTATACTTTTTTTTTCAAACCACAGTTGAATTGGTCATATACTGATTTGTGGTAGATTACCTGTTAGGTGTGAGGTATCACTTGTATAACACTATAGTAGTCTGCAATATATAATAAATAAGCTTATGTCTCAGGTAAATATGTAATTATCGATAATTATCGATATATCGTATCAAAAATATTAATCGAATAAATATTTTATTATTAATATAATATATATATTATATAATTACATTAATATATATAATTCAATTATATATATATAATATATTCTATATTTTTATATTATATAATATACTTAATTATTATATAACTTATATTATTTTGTTATATTATAACTATATATTGATATAAAGTAGTTAGATATATATATATATATTTATTATATAGATTAATATTATTAAATAGAGATTAATAATATTACTATAATAATATCTTAGTTTTAATAGTTTGCTACGTTATATATTATAGCATACTTACATTGACTATATGAATTGAGGTGAAAGCTAATTAAAATCTTCAGCGAGCCATGACATGTGACCTGACCCGTGTGTAAGAATGCAGCTTCTCAATGTTTGATTGATATACATGTAGGTGTTTGAGAAAGAGGTATTTCAGAATAGGCTATGGTTGTAGTGTAAGATTAATGTATTGTAAATTTCGTTTCATGATATGTAGAATGTAGTAGAAAACTAAAGAATATACAACCTTCAAATGCGTGGGCTCAACTCCTAGAGCTGCTGGGTGCTAGGCATATGGTCTAAAAACTAGTTCACGATAACTCCTTCACGGTAAACCGTATGAGTAGTCAAATATAATAGAGATAAGATTCCGCTTGCCGGAGGTCATGAGTAGATCCGTAAGGGTGGTGAACTTTAACATTAGAACTAGAGAAAAGACTCATTCGATATGTGTAAGTATTATTTACAGAGGTGAGAGGTTCTACTTGACATAGACATAGGCTCACGAGAAAGATATTTGTACTATATCGATATGAAGATAGATCACAGACCAACTTTAATGATAGCGCGAGATAAGTATATACGCAGAGAAGAGATGAGGTATTTATACTGTCTCTGATCTATGATTGGGAATATTGTAAATGCCTGTTGGTTGTTACTCTTCATGAGTTATATGCATATCTTAGGTGCTGTAGTTAATAGTCTGTCATCGGTGTGTGGCAAGATGTATTCGCCAGAGAGATATCTATCATTTACGTTTGGGTGTAGTTTGACGATTAATTATATACCATATCATTATTCGTATCTATCATATCATACGTTATTACCTAAGTTAAAATTTAAATAAAATTTAATACTTTATATATTTTATAAAGTAAATAAATATTATAATATTATATATTGTATATACTTATGATTATATATATATATATTATATATAAGTATAGTATCGTATAATCATATGATGAAGCGTAAAGTTTATATATTATACTTCTTATATATAGTATATACTATAAATATTCTATTATATATATTTATAATACATATTACTTATATAACATACATTATTTAATTTTAATATATTAAAAAAGTATATTATTTATTTACTTTATCATTAATCTCTTTATTTATATCAATATATAATAATATTATACTCTATTAAAAATAATATCTACGTAAGGGTATTTACTTGATATCTCTATAACTATATTATTCTAGCCATAATTGATCTCAAAGTGATTAATATTTTCATATAGCCCGACATTATACACTAGATGTATGTATGTATGTATTATTCATATTAGTATTCATTTATAACATATATATTATTATATTATAGAATACTCATATTATGTAATAGGAGGTCAGTATCATTTATTTGATTGCAGGTATATTTATAATTATGATATTGAAGGGTATTTTATAATACCCTCGTATAATCATAGTAGCTTAATGGTATTATATTATAATATTATATTATAACTTTGTTAGATTATTATATATATATATACTTATATGGATATATATATGTATGTATATGAGGTGAGTATATATTAGGGTGATATTGAGACTCCCAGAAAAGTGCAGTCAACAAATACGATTTCTGTGTATTTGGTCATCGTGCTCCTATTGAAAAGTGCTCGCGCAGTGAGTGGTGCATGATGTAAAAAAAAAAGAAAAAGAAAATTGCTCTACCAGGAATGAATGATAGATATGTCCGATGATGTATCGTTTTTGTTAAAGAACGGGCAAATTTCTGCTTTCTGGACTGCCTTTAAAAAGGCAGTTGAACATTTTCGAGAGCGTTTATGTTAATGATTTGAAACAATCACAAAACTAGCTACATCCTTCCGGTTACGGCTCTATTCCTTGAGGAAAAAAGGTGCAGCAATTCTATGAACGCATCACATACAAAATGTTTGATTTAACAATGTAAATACAAGCAGTATATATAATTATTTATAGTATGTAAGTAAGTAACTATATATATATAATATATTTCTATATATTTATACTATATTATATATTATTATATATATATTATATATCATATATATTATATAATATCTAATAAATTATAATATATATATAGTATAGTATACTGATATATATATATGTAATATAATTTTATGACCGTATATATATATATATAGAGTTAATATATATGAGGTATTATAGATTGCGTTATGTCTATGTATTATATATTATTAAGTATATGGTATTTATAGACTGTATGTGAGTTTATATATATAATTTATTATTTATAGTGTGTAACGGTTTATATAATTATGTAGGTGGTGTGGGGTTATTGTGAAGAATGTGTACCTTTTCTTAGAGCCGGAAGAATATATACATGTGGCGCCAGGTTAGACTATATCTGTATAGCTCATCGTGAGGAAGTGCATCGTGACTGTTAGAGTCTTATAACTGATCCGGTCACAGGATGTCCTTCGTGCGTCTAACGAGGCTTCTTATGACTAGTGGTGTACTAGTCAGATGAGTTACAGGTATTAGGTTTATCGCTTCTCTGTAATTCAAGTGTTATTATCTTTAATATAATATCTATTTACGGATTTAATATCGAATGATTTAATCGATAGGAAAAGATAATATTATTATACGGAACTAGTATTTATATACATATACTGAGTATTAGTATAGTAGTAGTATATATATTAAAGTATATTATTGTACTGAGGTATCTATTTGGTTAGGGTTGCTATCTAAGTATGGATATATGATCATTATTATAAGATGTTAGATGTAGAAGTTGGTGGGACGTGATCGTTAAAATTAAGTGGTTGAGGTTTAATGTTTAGTGTTGTAAGTGTTGTGGGTAAGTGATTAGTTAGGTTAGGTTAGGTTCCGTGTTTCAGAAAGATTAAGTGTATAGATTTAACACTAAATATAAAATGTACTCGTAATACCTTCTGGTATATTATTCGTTTTGCGCGCTCTTGGAGTTCATACCTACTTGAGAGAGATAAGCCGAGTTATCTTATATTTTGGTATAGTTGTTATTCCATAATATTTGGTTATGAGTGTATATATTATGGGTAGTTATTATAGGTATCCCGGATGTATGATGGGCATGTGCTAGTATGTAGTATTAGTGAGTATGCGTACGATTGATTATTTATTGGAGCTGCAATACTGAGCCTACTACGTGATTCGCCTGTTTATTGGGTGATAGATAGGCTGTGTTGCTGCATTAGGAGTATATGGTATATGGTGCGGCGTTTGGTTTATTTTTTAGGAATTGGTTATATATATCCATTGTGAGACTAGCCATTTATCTGCTTTTAGGTTCATGTGCAGACACGTACTTCAGGTGAGGCGGTCCTACGTCCCTGTAGGATGTGTACCAGGAATCCTGATCATACATCAGCCACGGTGTGTGTTTTTCACGTTTTAGGCTTCGGGAGTTCTCTGTGATTAGGATCCAGGGCACTTCGAGGGCGAGGATTGTCCAAGGTCATCAATATGCTTTTGCTTTTTCTTGCTTGTGACTCGCCGCGTCAGACACCACATAAAAAAGGAGTGTGTACCATAGGAAGGTTTGAAATGTTTACAATAAATGTTCGTATCTCTTGGAAGCTACGTGAACTTGTCCTAGAATTGATAGTGACAAGACTCGCCATCTCTAGTCTTCCTAACTAAAGCTTAAATGATTCAGAGTTTTAGGTAAATTAGTGATGGGAAAGTGGAATTCTCATGCCGTAACATGTTTGAGTTTGGGCTTTTGTTGCTAGAAAGAGGGACAATGGGGAATATGGGAAATAGATTTCGGTTTGAGATGAACTATTGATTTCTTGCGCACCTCTCATTATTAGTCAAAAAATTCTTCCCATAGGTTAACTGGCAATTTATATTCAGGAACTGGGTATATAGATCAATCGCGGCCTGTAGTAGTATAAAGCAGTAAAAAGATTAGTAGTTGCTGCAGTTGTTCTCGTATTTTTTGTTTATATAGTTTGTAAACAAGTTCTGGATAAAATTAGATTAACTATGTAATAACAATCGAAGACCATATTTTTAACCTTTTGGGGTGTCATGGGTGAGATTGATAGAATCATATCATGCACTTGGGTTGGTCTATTAGCGTCACACCGTAGAAACATACATAGTCTTCGATAACTCGAAAACTTGCTCGGTTAAAACTTTCTGCATAGTCCGCATTTGAATTCTCCTGTGTCATGTGGTGAGTGTGTGGGGTTCATAGATGACACGCGCTAGTGAATTTATTGGTGATACAGTGGGGTTACGGCTGAGAGATGAGGTCGGCACAGATTCTAATCCTACAGCTGATGCCGCAGGCATACGAAAGATGAGGTATTATATAGATTCATACCTAATCAGCGTTATTATTGAGTTATAGAGTTATTGTATGCCATCTTTTTAGTAGGTAGAGATTCATAGGTATTTTGAGGTATGATAAATGATAAGCTATCCACCTACTTGAATGCCGTAGAATTAAGTATTGACTTCACACTCACTACAATTACCTATATAACTGATTTAATGTGGGTATTTTCGTATTGATTATAAATTAGGTAGTAGCTAATATATCTCAGATGAGGCTCATCTATATTTTTTAAAGGTGGAGAGGAGAGAGCACGCACTTAATATACACGAGGCAGTGTAGAGGAAAGAGAAACACAGAAGAATATATGTCTACAGCTATATAAGTTGAGGTCGTGGTAGAAGAATATTGAGAACAGAGGAAGAGGTGGGGTAGGCCGTGAAGAGGTATAGGGGCGGAGTAAGCGAAAAGGGTGTTTATCGACTACCATCGAAAGAGGTTTGGGTCTTAATCTCCTGGGAATGCTTATTGGGGTTCTACCGCGCTAGGTTGTTTCTCTCTATATGGGAATTTCACGCACTCGAAGTTGGCAAAGTGTCCTAGATTCTGGATCTTCTAAGCACACGTAAGACTCTCATCTATGAAACACTAAAGTGTTAGAATGTTGATTAAGAAATAATGTGGAGTGTCAGATGTGTAAGTATAGATTCTGGAAGGAAGCAAAAAAAGAGTGGATTAGGTGTTGTACGCGGGTCCGGGTCGCTATTGACACGATGGATCTCAAATTATAATCACCTCATTCAATACAGAACAGAACTAGTCGTTAATCATAAATAAAGGAAATAGAGGTATGGGTGAGACGAACGTTTTTATTAGACTGTAATGAACAGTTTTCTCACGTCAAATATCACACCTTATCTGACACTCGAGTAATAGTGCAAGGATGCAATATAACAACGCAGTTATAAGAAAATAGTATATTAGTATAATTTAGGGATTAATCGGTCAATCGAGAGACTCCATTTAATAGATATCTCACATATATTAATCTCTAGGGTATATAGTAATATATTACCTCACTATATAGAGTAGAGGTCATAGTAATTAAAAGAGAATAATATTACTTACATAGTAAAGTAAAGTTAGATTTATAGGAATGAATATATCTAGAAATAGGATAACTTTAAAAAACTATTGATTATATCACTATTAGATAGTAACTATATATTTAATATATGATAATAGTAAAGACCAAAATTATTTATCAAAGCAAATTTAGAGTATATATTTATATTTCATTAGTGGGAATTGTTTTTGGGTAACACGCTCTAACTTACGAATCTTTGTCAACATCTGCACTACTAGTCCTACTGACGTAGCTTTATGGCGAGGCTTCTCTTCCTGAGTTGCAGTTTTTATAACAAAGTCTGGGGTTACCATGTGTTCATTGTTTAAGAATTCGGTTGTCTCTATATTTTACATACGATATCCTTCTACACACTCTTTGGAGAATAGTAATCCATTTGTAAATAATCAAATATGGATGTATGTAACATTATTAATTAAAAAATATTAACAATCCCATTATAACACACTATAACAAGTGAGTGATTATTATATATATAGTATAATAAGATTATATAGGTAGATAAGAGCAGATAATAAAGCAGGTACAAAAGTAGCTACACATAATAATCAAGTTTAAACTCACATTCTAATTTTAGAGGTCATTATAAGATTATTTTTTTAAGGCATATGAAAGACCTCCAAATGGATAGTAGTAATTGGGAATAACAAGTTGGTTACTGGCAATTGAATAAAATAATAGATTAATGAATTTTATATAATTCACAACACACCTATAAAAATAAATAAATATAAAAAAGTAATTATTAATAATAGTATTAGTAAATAAATTTAAAATTGAGAGAGAGAAACTGATAGAAATAACTTTAAACGATAAAATTATAGATAATATATATTTCACTTAATTAATAGCATATTATTATTATTAGCTCAGTTATACGATCAATAACCTCAAGGTGTATTGTGTGTGAGGAATACTTTGTGTCTGTGGAAAACCTGAAGTCTCTCGAATCGCACCATGATGTTATATTTTGATGGCCATTTGGCGTTGACGTGCCATACATGGAATTTTTGCAACAGAGGTGTTAGTCCAATCTCAAAGAGCAAAACACTTAGCACACTGCCATGCGGAACCTCTTCATCCATGAAAAAAATGGTGACGTAGCTGACTCTAGATGATCTTTCTGACATCAGTGATTGGAGAAAGAGAGAAATCTGTCCCCTTTTATGATAACTGATATATATTTAAAAAGTTACATTTAATGTTATATGAAGCCTGTGGGCGTTATAATAGAGCCATATTTCTCATAACTCCAGTTTACTTTTATATATTTCTCTCATTATTATATTTATTTTGTAACAGTGTAATATATTTATTATCTCTCACACCCCGCCAACCAATATTTTTTGCTTCGTAGGTTTACCGAAATCCTGATTCCCATTTTTTGCTATTTCGATATTACACATTTATGTATTCTTTAGGCTGGGGTGCTGAAGAAGACATCGAGGGAGTGGTCGATAATCTCGTTAACGAGTTCCTCTCGCTCTCTCCCCCCTCTCTTCTTTTTACATATCTCATTTATTTATTTGCTCATTTTTTCTTTTTTTTCTTTTTTACCTCCTCTTTTTGTTCGCAAATTTTTTTTTTTTTTAACTCGTTAATTTTGTTTTTGTTCGAAGTGCAAGTGAAGGTGGAAATGTGAGCTCATTAAAAAAGAATAATTATGATATATTATATAGGCTCTATATATATATATATATATATCTATATATATATATATATAAGTAGTATAATATAAATGCTAGTAAAGTTAAGTATATATATACAAAGTTATATTATATTCTATAATAGTATTATATTATAATAGAAAAAACTCCAGTATAACTTTATAACACTCGTGAGTTGACCGTTCAGAGTTATTTTAACGTCAACTTACGCAACCTCTCACGTCAGAGTATGATGTCATGGCAAGTTTCATCTCTAATAGGCCTACATACGAAACGAAGTTCTCGTTTATTAAAAATCAACATTAATAACGCGATAATAGTATTGTGTATATAATAATTGATATATATATCATATATATATAACTTGGATGCTAAACAATACAATATATATGCAATGTATTACATATTTCTTGATATTGAGTAGTGATAATATCATTATATTATATCGTTATATACATAAATAATCAACATATATATATCCATATATATATATATATATATACTAATATATATATATCGATCTTTAACCATATATTTTAACTTCTTAATACCCTGTTTTCTTAAAATTCATTATAAGAGTGATTTATCTAAGTTTCCACTACACGTGGAAATTGATTAGTGCATTTGCTGTTCCTGAATTTCAACAGCTAGAAAGGCAATTTTATATTGCTTAAACCTTAAGGCCGCGATTGTGGTTAGATTTCTTTGTTGGCAGATTCCCTTGAAATTTTTTTATTTTACTCTGAAAACTGATTGGACAAATTTTGTAATAACTTTGTTCCTCTATTGCAATGCCAAATTTAAATATTGGAGGTGTTGCATTACATTGGTAAAGAATATCATATTCTCTACCCAACCGTCATCTTCTAGCTGTAGGTAGTTTTTTTTCTCTCAAGGAAGCAATGATCGGTTCAAGAAAAGAAAAAAAAGTTATTTAAAAGATTGGAAGTTGATAAAGTACAAAGCATTTTCCCCGTTAACAATATAAGGTAAATGGTCTTCTCATTAATTGCTAAAAACACTTTTTCTAATTCGTATTTCCGTTTTAATATTCTTCGGTTGCTCAATCATTTTAAAGAAAGTTTTCATAACTCTACTTTACCAAAATCATGTATTTTTTAACCACAAAAAATAATTATCTACGTTTCACTTCACTAGTTATCATCTCTGCCTTAAAAGTTTTCTTCAAACGAAGAACTTCTTTCTCCATTGAAAAAAACTTCATAGTTCCATTCGGCCAGTTGCTGACACTATTTTATCACTTGATTTTTATAACAAACTGATAGCTCAATCTTCCTTCGGGAGACAAATCTTTACTTTATTACTACCTCTAGAATAACATTATTCTTCTCAGTGATTTTCATCTCCATCTTGTTCTAACTGTAATCGAAGAGCTTTTCATATAGTATTTTTATCATGAAACTATTGCATATATACTAAGTTAGTACTCTATAGCTCCCCCTCAGGTTTACGTATGGATCTTATAAACAGTGATTCTTGAATATGTGAAGATATTTTGTTTTCAGCAGAACGCTTCTTTGGTATACATATATGCCTAAAGATAGAACGGTTCACTCAATATGTCTCTGGACATCAATTCACATTTTTTTACAGTATTCCTATGGGATACAGAAGAAGTTTGCTTGGGGGATTCTATTCCAGGTGTCACTGTTGGGGTGGCAGTGAAATGGGTTTGATTCCTCATGTAGAAGAGAATAATAACGGAGGAGAGGAATGAATATTGCATACATAACCTTCTTGCTAGCTG
>JABUQX010043116.1:35000-59725 GCA_015478945.1 Trachelipus rathkii
ATATATATATTATATATATATATAATATAATATATATATATATATATATATATATATATATTTGAGAGAGAGAGCCCCGCAGTAGCAAGAAGTAAATTAATGTTGACAATATGTTCAGATGATATGTTTACATATAGTTTATGTATATATATTGAATCAGAGCTAAGATGTAATTTTGAGATTGACTGTAAAGATCTTTCTGATGAACATAACTGTAGTCCAATAATTGTTCCCCAGTTGTATTCTAAAAATATTAAGCCATCTATTCCTATTGGAGGTAATTATTTTAAAATAGCCATTTTTCTTGAAGTTCATGCTATAGACTCCTTCGATTTAGTAGCTAACAAATTTACAGCTGAATGTACTCTAACTTTTATTTGGACGGATGACAGATTAACTTTTAAGAACTTGAAATATGAAGAAGAAATGAATGAAGTATCTCCTACAGAGATTGAAAAAATATGGCTCCCTCGATATCAAATTTTAGGAGGCCAAAATACCAGCAGTAAATTTAATGAAAATTTAACAAAAAATCTTTTCGTTCGGAGAATGTCAGACCCTTTGCCCAGTAATGATGAAAAGTTATTAAATGGTACTTAGTAAGAAAAATTGTTAAACCTTAACATAATTCCAATCGGAAAACAAATAAATAAATAAGTCATCTATCGAGAGTCCTGATTTATTACGAAACGGTGAATCATCACAACCAAGCCTTGTACTTGCTACTCTCATAAGAGCGAACGATCTAGTAACGATGTATAGATAATCGCGATACATGTCATATAGGTAAAAACAGAAGAGTAGCTAGAACGAATAAATAGAATCACGTACTAAATTATTATACGAAAAAGGAAGCTATATCTAATATAGTAAAAGTATATCATCTTTTAATGCATTATGTATAATCTTATTAAATGCGCTACGTATAGAAAAGTCATATTATCAAAAAAATACTACAGCCCTATATAGTAAGCTCTGAGTACAGAGCGATCGGAGACCTCAACTTGATACTGGTCTAAAGGTTATATGGCACACACACATATATATATATCTTACCCTATTAACAGCTGCGCGTGAAGATTGGCAACTACTTTATACTATATATAACCTACCTCTGGTTGACAGTTTCCTATATCGATCTATCTAACACTACCTAACACTATCTAACACTACCTCATTAAACGGAAGATAATAATTAAAGAGTTTTACATTACATAAAACATCGAACATACTCTCTAATTTTTAGCACAATCTCAATAGATACATCCACATAGCTATAAAGATATTTTTTTTCTTCATTTTCCTGTTTTTATCTGTTCTTTTACTCGCAAGTCGTTACCAAGACACAACTAATTAACAATCACCCAAAAGTTGCGACATTACTTCCATTTCACACAATAAATCTGCTATAACTAATCTTCTTCAGCGTTTCGATATCCTCTGTGTTCTTATAGTAGAATCTTTTCAAACTTTTCTACAATAAGATAAGTTTTTACTAACAGTTAACTTTATGCGATGTGCAGGCAGAAGATATGAAAACAGTCATCATGATCAACTAAACAGGAGTGCAATCATCTCTCTCCTCTCACTCCACTCACTATCTCTCTCTCCTCTCTCACACCACCGTCTCCTTCTCTCCCATCTCTCTCTTCTCTCCCTTCCCTCACTTATACGATCTCCCAACTCATCACTCATATCATTGTCTTTCATTTATTCTCCTCTCATCTCTCTTACGTTTCTTCTTCTCATCATTCCATCCTACACATCCTTCCACAATTCCTTCCATTCTCTCGTCTCTCCTCCTCACTTCTCATCAATTCTTCTCATACTTAACCACACCCAAATGTCATCTCTCCTGAACACATTTCGTCACACTACCAGATCTATACTTCTATCCCAGAATCAAACATACAGTCTCACTACCCATAGCATTAACAACAGGAACAACAACTACCCTCATGTAAGCCCCTTGCGCACTCAAGACTTAGTCGCCCTCCATGTCCTTTGACTTAGTTATCATCATCTCTTCCACCTAAATATTCAATTCTCCCTATATATATAATCGTACTCTCACCTAAATGCTGTAACTTAGACTCTTCTATTTAATAAGCTCTTTTCTTTACTCTATCTAACTGCAGAAGTAATATTTAGTTTATCAAATAGTATAATATAAATTCGCATTCATGGCCGGAACCATAATTTTTAACTAGCCTAATACTTTCTTCTGATATCCATACTTTATATATTGAGTATTTTTACTGAAATGCGTGTAAGAGTGTATATTTAATACTTTCTAATATGGATATTGTGTGTACATTTCCTCTTCTGTTTCTTCATACAAAAGATTATTCTGTCGCTCATAGTGCGATGTTTTCAGAATTATTATCCATCTTCATCTTAAAAATATATAATATAATCAACAATATAATCTATTCATCAACTAATTACACGCATTCTACCTCAATAATAACCTACATTATAATACATAATTAACTTACAAACTCCAGTTAATACTCTATCTATGACTTACCATATCTTTAATTAGTCACATGACTTTTCTGATGATCCATTCAATCTAATCCTAATACCTTCATTATTCATTTCTACTTTATATACACTGCTCATTCTTATATACATATAATATTTGACGTTACCATATCGCCCTTGCAATGATTCCAGACACTACTGACAGTGCATGTTCTGGCGACTACATTATTTATATCATAGCTCTATCATTATGATATATATTAGATAATCTATATAATATTTGTACTAAACGAAAGTAGGAGATTTCTAGACTATTTATCTGTGATTAATTAATATTAAATAATAAATTACATTTATTTATGAGATTTAATTATACCTAATTCCTATTATTAATATTTCGTTAAACTAGTTATCTTCGACATTATAAAGGAGTAAGTAATTTTTTAATTATTATGATTTTAATTTATACTATTATTGATAATTATAAATTATATTATCCCGTATATATTATTATGATATCTATTTAATTACTTATATATTACATTAAAATATATATAATTAAATATTAACTTATTAATTAATTTGAAGTCACTTATAATTGTTCTCACAATATGATTCGTACTTATACTCACATCTTAAATTATTAACTAATGAAATTATATATTGATAAGATTTATCAAATTCCTTCGTCAACTCAATAATATATATAATAATTAGTTATTAATTTTATTATTAATATAAGTAGTAGTAATATCTATTGTATATTATTTATTCCAATTAATTTTAAATTTTTCAATATTATGTTGCGAGGAATATCTATCAAAAGTAAAGAACTTTCAGATATATCAGAATAAGACAGATAATAAGAAATATATTTTAATATAATTATAGTATATATATAATTAGATACTATACCATATATTATATAATAAGTTGATAATTAACAAGTTAAAATATTAATAATTGAATACGATCATGTATAATGTACCATAAATACTTACTATCTACTTAGTATCTTAATATTATTCTAATTATATATAATTACATACTTAATCATTTATAATTATACACTTATAATTATAGTATAAAAAATATATATATAATCATTAAATCATAATTAATTAATAGTGAATTAAAATATTATTAATATTATTATATAATTACATAAATTATTTATTATAATATTAAAATTGTTAGAAGCATAATATTATTATCATTATAAATATAACCCTTTAAAATAATTATATAATAGTTTCCCCCACATTATTGCAAACGTTTAAATCATTAAATATAATAATTTAAATGAAAATATATACTAATAATACATTAATATATATCAATTAATAATATTAAATAATTATAATTAAAATTAATATATATATTAATATATTAAATTATACAATAATATAAAAAATATAATATAATAATCATAAATAAATATAATTAATATAATTTAATAATTAATAATAATATAATAAATTAATAATAATATAATAAATTAACATATTATATATATACCAGTATAAATATATACAGTATTAATAATACTATAAATATATTAAGAATTATAATATAATTAATAAATTAATATATAAATAAATAATAATATATATATAATTAATAATCGCGGTCTAATATATAATAATTAATTTGTGCAAAAATCAGCAGTTACTATATAATTAAAAGAAATAATTGAATCTTATCTCTAGATAATTATTTAAATAAAAATTCTTCACGAGAAAAAGAAACACTTTAGTAATGTGTTTTTGAAAGAGATATCAAAATGTTCTACCCCTCATAAGTACACATATATACAATAAACATAATTAAAAATTAAATATATATATAAATAATAATAATATACTAAATAATATAATAAATATAATTAAATATATAATATATATAATAATATAAATATATATAAAATATAATATACTAATATTAAATATATATAATGTAATAATAAAATAATAATAATAATAAATCGCGCTTGTATAAAAAACAATTTACATTCGTTTATACAATTTTTGACATATATGAGAATAAAATATTTACAATAATTCTTAACTATTATTATTATATTAATTATAATTATATATTATTATTCTATTATTTATATAATTTAATTATATTTAATTATTACTTATTATTATTATTATTATCTTTATTATTATGTATTAATTATTATAATATTATTACCGGTAAATACATTATATTTAATTATATCTAATATTATTTATTATCAGTATTAATTAATAATGTATTTAATTACTTTCATACAGATTAACTTAACTTAATTCTTAATTCTTCCTACTCCCTTCCTTACCTGTTTGAAATATATACAAATTTATACGTTACTTTCTAATTAAATTTAAAATATACTAAACCGTTAATATTTATCGATGTAATTGGCAACTCCTTCAAGGCTTTGAAACTATTATACAGAATATAATATAATAAATGACTATAAAAATTTAAGATTACTAAAATATCCATGACAGATTCTGATGTTTGAATTATCAGTATAATATTTCATATCAAAGAGGCTAAAAACGTATATGAGAAAATATAATTAGATGAGATATATCTATTTTAGGTTAGTACGCTCTAACATACTTATATATATTACCAATTATCACTGTGAAGACTTGCTCAAATCTTGTTAAAACAAACTTCACTATGTACCAATATTACATGATATATATATAATATATATAGATATGATGGGGAAAAGTTGAAGTCCATTCAAATTACTTTATTATATATCTTATGTATAAAAACTCAACAGTGATGTTGAACATGACTACACGTCTTCACAGCACAAGCGCTAACATATATATATCAACCCATAAGGGTTTATCACTAGCTATACCACTAATGACAGTAATATATCCTAACTACGTAATACACATGAATCTTAGAGTATAGATACACTTAAAC
This sequence comes from Trachelipus rathkii, assembly GCA_015478945.1. Lineage (NCBI taxonomy): Eukaryota > Metazoa > Arthropoda > Malacostraca > Isopoda > Trachelipodidae > Trachelipus > Trachelipus rathkii. Next base: position 40,428 of record JABUQX010043116.1, read on the forward strand.
ACTCGTGAGTAAAATACACGATACTCTACCAACAAACCTTACTATGATTAAGTAAGAGTGTAAAATATGTGAATAGCTTATCGTTTTCTAGCTAAGTAGGCAATATAAAGATGGCGCAACCTCAGAGGCTATAATGAATCAACTAGGATGAATATTTACCATATATTTTGCTTATGTATCAACTGCTGGAAATAATTTACCAATTAAAAGTTAACTAATTATGTGCCATAGAAAAAACACGCCTCTCATCTGGAGCGTACATATATAGCAGTCTCTTATTGGATAGTATAGTATATTTAGATAGTCAGAATAACAGAAGGAGATCATAATAAGACTATAGTTCTTAACTAGAATAAGGATGAAACACCTACATTAGAGAGTATATAACTATCGAGGACTATATAAACATCTGAGAGAACCTAGTGAGTATATTAAATAATAATACCGAGAAATATGATATATATAAAATAGATATAACTCTATATAAAATAAAATGAAAGATGATATCATTTTGAGAGATGAGGTAATAAGTTAACGCAGACAGCTCAAGGTACATCAAACTAACAGGAGAAAACGTATATATAAAAGCCCATACTCTGGTATATGATTGTATAATATCATATGTATATAATATATTAATATAATATATAATAATATAATATATTAATTAATATATATAGTAAATTTAAATATCTATATATTATATACAAATATTACGGGACGACTACACCTAAATAAATAACATAAATAGAAAATTATATATAAGATTATAATATTATAAAATGAACTAAAAACCTCAAACATTTTAACTTATTACCTTAATGCAAAATCTTAAAACTGATGCTAAAGTTATTAAATGTCTCAGGAATATTATCACCAATAAAATATCTATTTAGGCAGCCTTAATTGCATTTATAGTCGGTAATACTACCTATCAATATACAAAAGAAATAAAAAAAGCTAAGGGTTATTTAACACTTCATAAAATAAAAGTTCTAGTCCATCGATCACATACCACTATAATACCTGCCTGGATAAGTAAATCTCTGAAAACCACTAAACAGACACGTGAATGGCTTTAGATCAAGAAATAACTATATAATCTTACTCAGAGATAATTTAGTTTAGATGAATAACATATCAAAGATTACAATAAAAAACGAGGAACTGGTTAAATAATAACAATAATTATTCTATTACACATATATACAACAATCAAAAAAAATATTATGAAATAAATAAGATTAGATAAACCGATAAAAAGTAAACGGAATAGGAGTAACTGACAAATCAACTAGTAAACAAAATATTCTAGGAACAATTACACATACGTCAACCAATATAGTATAGTGAATAGTGGAAGATTATATTATTGATTGAGTATACAATACGAATATACTAATAAATAGATAAGCTTCAATAAGAATTAGCAGATGTAATGGTTAAGATCAAGCCTATGACAATATATTATGCTTCATAAAAAATTGGAAACTAATAATTAATATAAATTATATTTAAAATATCAAAATATAGAAATTCTATAATCACTTTGTCTTCTAATACAAATAATGGGAATATCACGCAGGGATAGAGCATAGAACACTTAGATTAGATACCACAAGACACGCGAGACTACTTCGAGGGAGGAAATCGAAACCACTCTGAAGAAGATCACATACATACACATGTTCTCCAAATAAATGCACTCAGGACTATATAGCTACGCTAAAAAAAAAACAAAACACACCCAAAAAAAACGATTTTACACATAAAATATTAAAATACAACTAGATTTAAGGAGTCTGATTATTAAAGCATCCGTATTTGAGTATACCAATATAAACTTACAGTTAATGCTTTTTAACATTCCATCGTACGAGAATATTAATACTAATAAGTCTGCGAGTTGACTATGATAATTGAGGTACAGAATCTTGGGAGATAACCTTAAGTTGACGAAGATATATAACAATATCGTTATGACCTAACATTTGTTAATAAATTAAATACCAACAAATCCCACACGATGTCGTTTCAAATTTAGAGAAAAATCCATGGACAAAGGAGATCCTCCTCTATACTCTACAAAACTAATCACAGTTTATATAGCTCAATGTAATTACTTATCTTCGATACTAAATTTGACCATATATGAGACAAACTTACATTACCTAAGTATCATGAAGACAATAAAATGTACTCTAACACACCGTATACTAACTAAATACAGCAGGTACAAGATAACTAATTCCATTACATAAAGTGAGAGTACGGAGCAAATCTTAGCACGGTATCTATTCCTTGAAAAATTATAAAAATACGAAATATATACGCTAAAATATATAATATTACCTCAACTCTATCAATCAGTACACTTACTTTTGGCACATAACACATATATATATCCTATATATATATAATACTATATATATTAGAGGTGTGCGGATAGTGATTTTTTCACCCTATCCGCGATGCGGATGCCGGATACCTGATTTTTTATCACTATCTTAATCACTAGAGAAGATATACTTCAATATAACAACTTAAAATCACTATATTACATATATATATTTAAAAGACATATTTTTATATAATAAAACGAACGCTAATAATATATATTTAAGATTATTAAAATATATATAATCTGTAGAACATTAATTACAAATTAAAAATTTATTACAAAAGTACAATAAAAAATAATAATTCAATAATAAATAAATAAAATAAAATAATAATAATAATTAAATAATTATATAATTATATATAATATACTTAAATAAATATAAATAAGAATTCAAATAATAATAAAAATAAATTAAATAAAATAATAATAATTAATAATAAAATAATTAATAATAAAAATTACTATACTCATAATAATACATAAAATAATATAATAAACTCAATGCTAATCTAGTCTCACTTAGTGACGCTAAAATCAAACATTGAGTCAAAAATCATTGGGTACTATCTTATAATTGCGTCTTGCCAAACAATAAATAAAATGGTTTCTTATAATATATAATATCTATATATATATATATATTATCTATAAATTTACTATAAATTATAAATAATAATATATATATAAATATATATATATATCACAATACCTTTATGTGCGTCATAATGTTAGCACACGTTAATAAGTCTGCATTAAATACTCTATATATTAACATTCATTATATTGCACATTACTCAATACTATTATAAACTATATCTTTACCAAGCCTCCACCATATATATAGAAAGTTATTATAATTATTATATACTATTAATAAAATTAAATAATTATCTAATAATCTTAAACGTATTCATATACAAAAGCATTTCAAATAGCCCTATTCAGAAGAGAGAGTTTTGACTTATATCTTTTGAGTATCGATAATGAGATCTAGACAACGTCAACTGAGACAAAAGACGCTCTCACCTCAGCTCCCTACAACTTGATATTAGGGCTTTCTAACGATTATTTATATTTTCACTTAGAGTTGTTCTGCAAGATGTGGAAATACTTTTACAATATTTACGTATCCACACAACAACCAGGAATAGATATCTTATATCTGATTTCATAGTAGCTTATTCTCTTTTTGAGAAATTAACTACTTATCGAATCAATGATTAGTTAGTCTTATTTGACAACATGATTAATATATATAATATCCGAACATAGAGCTGCTAGAATTTTGTGCTAGATAGCCAAAAAATAAGTTACCCCATCTGAATTCTAGGCAATGATAATATCAGAGCGGTCCTATTCTGTTTTCGAACTACCTGAGATCAGTTATATTATATGATTTTTTTATGTTTATTTTTTTAAATTAATATATATTTGCTACTTATATATAGACTATGAAATACCAATCATATAGAATTTCAAGTTAGTAACGAGGGCATTGATTATCAATAAAGTATTGAAGAGTATTTTTAATAATTTTTTAAAAAGTACATTTATGTTAAATATTTTTCATAAATGACAATACTTATATAAATTTGACCTTAAAGAAAAATAACTACTTATTACATATATATATTGAGATATATGTATATATATAGGCTTATTATATAAAAATGTAAAAATATAAAAATACTAAAAAATAATATAGGCAATAATATATAAATATAAATATAATATATACTTATAATATATAATATATTTATTTATTCGTAAATGATGAAATATTATCTACGAAAAAGCTACGACACAAGGAGTTAGAGAAACACCACTACACAATATTAGTTAATCGACCAGATAAGGACGCATGAAAGAGATAAATGTCTATAATATAATAAGAGTAAGATAAATGAAAAAGAAGCAAGTGCGCGAACAAATAAAAACAAAAATAATATGCATCTAGGGGCTCGGAGCAGGTTACAAACGGGGGAACAGAATAAAGGAGGGGAGTTTTACCATACCCGTAGGGGAGGGGCGAGAGACTCATAGTGTAATAACCGTACAATAATACCAAAAGAGCGAAGGGGTTTTCTGGAGAGACGTAGCTTCCCGGAGGGGGGCTAATAAAGTATACTACTACTACTTGTTATGATGATAATGTAAGAGAATGGTTCTCAGTAGTAGACCTACCGACTCATCAAGCCATCTTTGCGGAGTTATACCCTTGGGTATTCCTTTAAGTTATAAATAAAAATATAAAAAATATAAAAATTAGACGTGAGTAGTTATGTACAATAATCTGATAAAAGGTCCTATAATTATATTTTTGAATCATGTCGTTAAATCCATAACTTAAATGATTTATGATGAGGTAGGATCCACCATAAACATAATATCCTAAAGCACAAAAAAAACACAAGAAAAACATGCAGACAGATTTATACGCTAACTCTGGAACGAGTTCGTAAACAGCTAAGAAGTCCGAGACGGAATAATGCGACACTAGTGAGATACTGCGTATTGTTTTTTCTTGAGATGATCGACACTTTTTTATTTGTGACTAAGTGCTAGTTCGGCCTTTAGCAGCATTTATTCGCATTAGGTCATGAGTGTACGCCCAATGTACATTTTTAACAGTGTTGAACACATTCGTGTAATTCGCAGCATAGTTGTCTTGTACTAGGATTTAGAAAAGTGCTATTGCATTCCAATCGCGTTTTGCCGTCAATAGGATTTTTGCGGACGTAATATCTGAAACACTACTATAGCTATTTCCATCATGACTCGTTTCTAGAATGATGGTGATATTTTAGCATCCGTTTGACGTAAACTTTTATTATAATATTACATTTATAGCTCATACCTTTTGAGCATTTAGAGCACTAGTTATTGTCCATAATTATCAGGTTCAATGAATCCCCAACTTCCTCCGGAGATTTGGTAATTTACTACAAAGTGCAGTCAACTGCACTCGAGAGCAAAAGAACTTACGAAAACCATTTTAGGATAGGTTTATTGGAAATTCCAGCATGAATCAGACACTGTACTTGGACACTTCCATCATATTTCAATTAGTATCTTATAAAGGAGTAGACTGATCGTATATCAAGGTTAGGGTTTTTAAAGGTATCGGTTTAAGACCGAATTATAAGAGTTCATGGAAGACCTGAGTTATTCGGAGTTTATGCCATTCTCTAAAGAGTAGGCATATATAGTCACCTCCTAATAAGAGGTATTTTTATTGGTTCTTAGAAGGTTTAATATATAATAATCGAGAATATAATATGTACTGAAACTATGGAGGTACTGGTGTAATGAGAGTCACAGATGTACGTAAGACGAGTAAAGTTGAGTCGAATATTATCTGCAGTAGTTCGGAAGTCCTCAGAAATCTAACACCGGAAAGGGGAGCCCCTCACCATGAAAACATATAAGAAAGAAAGCATGAGAATGTACAAAATCACAGAAGGAAGAATAAGATAACGGAAGAAGTAATGTAAGAAAGGAGAAGTAAATAGTAAGAATAGTAGGAAAGGAGAGGTTTTAGGACTTATGATACATAATCCAGGATAGCAGAAGAGTCTGTTGCGCAACACGTTACTCATGAGAGTAACCGGCTCTGCGCTCATGCCTTGAGGAATGAAGTCAAACTCTACGTTTAGCTATCCGCTAAAATGTACATGCGGAGTAAGAGGTCATTGAGAGTGCGATAGCTATGCAAATTGCGTATTGCAGTGTGCGTATAGCGCAGATAGTACGAAAATTGCTTGACGGGATACCGATAGCGCAAGCTGGACATCGTGACAATCCGTACGCACTCACGCCGTTCTCTTCACTTAAATATTTATTGTATGTACGAGAATAAACATTTTAATATATATTTATACAAACATTCAATATTTTATTATTTAATATAAACTCAAATCTCACATTAATAATTTATTTCTTATTAACTACAACATGAAATTAACTGACGAATTTTGTTTATTTTTTTTTATTATTTTTTTGTTGTGTTTTTTGAAGGTTTAACTAAATTATTAATTTGCTTATATACTTAAAGTTTATATCTCATTTTATAGTTATCTTTAACTTAAAATACACATATTGCACCTTTTATTAAGCTACACTACTCCTAATAAGCAGTAAATATCAAGTAAATTATCAGTAAAATACAAATCACCTCTATCTTAACACCCTCCTCACTGACTATTGATCTATTTAGATTCTCTTGAAATTTCAAGTTCTTCATTTAAAATAACTTACACCACAAAAACTTATATTAATTTTTGTATTAACTAGGCTTCAAACATAATCTTCTTACTACCTAAATATTCAGTATTCTGCGTATTCTGAATATCTATTTACACCCTAACAAGAGAGAAAAATAATTTTCGAAGTATTCGTTACATACCTTAGAAGAGAGACAGTTCTCCAGTGAAACACATCGATTAACAGATCATACACGAGCCACCACACGGCGAGAGTGGTCTTCACACAGTCCATTGATTTACTATGGCTCTTCTAACCGAATTACTCATTGTCAAAGAGTGATAACCTGTTATCTCATAGTATAGTCCGTACCACTAACCACATACAAACTTTCTTACTCTTTATCTATTTACTAGATATAACACTTTGACGGAAGGATGAACTCTAGAATGGTAGAGATTATCATGGCCCTTGTAGTATATGAACATGCAATCTACATAACCTACTCTATAAGTCAAATAAAAGATCGCAGGGTCTGTAGAAGTCACAATACACTAGTCAAGCTTGACGGATCGCTCATTCCGGCGTTCATCACCACCTCTTTTCACTTCACCATGCTCGTATTGACACTGGTTATGATATAATTCGATTAGTATAGCTTATATGTGTATAACATACACAACAACTTTATTTATTTGTTGGAGATTTTATGTATTAAAATTGTTAGATACATTTTAAGTAACATTAACTATAAAGATTATTCATTTACGTTTATGTCTATAATAAAATTAATAAAAATTTAACCAGTAAGTAAACGACTAAGTAAAAATCAAACCTCATGAAACTCAGAAAATCAATCATCAAATACACAAAAAACATATACATGAGAGGGACAATTTAAACGCGATCAAGGCATCGTATATTATCATTCTTCATACATATGAATATCAGGGTTATATATGAAATTACAACCAAAGAATTTTTTGTATGATAAAATAAAATAAGAATAGCAAAATAACTTTTATATATTTATTTTAGCTAATGTACAGATACAAAAATCATACTTATTGTTTTAATAAAAGTTTTCAGATTAATTTTAATGATAAATTATAGAAAATTTGCATTTATTTAATCATACCCTATACTAACTATTAATAGCAGTAATCAGTATAAACTCAACTACCCATCTACAGACCTAACCTACCCTACTACCCCACATGATGATTCTATCTTGATCTATTGCTTACTATATACTGATCTTACTATATATCCTTGACTATTGACTCAAGTCATATTTTTGTATAACATAGCTATCATATCTAATAAATCATTTATATTTAATTATTGTATTTGTTTCTTATGGTATAAAATGTTTTTATTACTTATAAATATTTTATTTATTCTTTTTGGTATGTAATCTAGACTTTAAGAACGCAAATCATTTATATCTTGTGCATAAGAGCTAAACACACATGTAATCAAATAGAGATAGAACTTAACATGTGTGTTGATCTGTGATGATGAGGTGTCCTATAAGTCGTACAAAATTGAATTGAGCATTCTTATGCCTTTCATCTTATCAATGGATTATACAGCAGTCGAATGTTCCAGTAAAATCATGATAGAAATTCCAAAAACACGCTAAGTACTCACGACTACACATTAACTACCCTTAAGCCCCCATGAACTATAGATAATACTATTGAGATTTTGCTTACCTTCCTTGCCATTATAAAGAAAAGTATTCTATTGATTCAAATCCATAATTTTATTGGAGGTCAACAAATAAAATAACAAAATAAAACTATTATATTTATATTTGAGTATTAGATAATACACTTTAAACATAATATATAAATGATTTTATATACTAATAAATAATATAATAATTTATATATTATTGAGTATATTCTTAATGAGATTTGAGAGGAATATGTAGAATGAGACATTATTGAGTATTTAAATATACTTAATAAATTATTATTTTCATTTATTAGTTTTAATATACGTTATAAGTGATTTACTACAGACTAGTGTACGAGTACTCGAGTTCTAATATTGATTGTATGATAAATCATACAATCTGTATAAATCAAACCATTCTTCATCTTTCATGGAGTTTTTCTTATTACCGTTCTGATGTCACCCTATCCAACATGATCTATTGAACATGATACAAGCTTCTCAGAAATATATTGATGATTTAAAGATAATGGTTGAGTTAAATCATACGAAGTGAATCGTAATAAGATTTAAGTCTCAACTAAGATTGTAGTATATAATTATATACTACATCATAATAGATTTGTCAGCTACGCTGTATAGTAGTCAATAAATTGAATTCTTAAATAGACTCTTGAGTACTCTTACCTTTTGTATATCCTTACTTGTGTATGCTAATATAGAAAAAGTACTTAGTTTTTAACTATAATAGATATCATTAGGAGTGAATCATGATACACCTATGCTATCTTCCATAGAGTGATAACATAACAACGAGTGTAAACTGAGTAGTCTTATTAATTATTCTAACTAAAGAGTTTTAGAGTAGTGTGTACTAAGTTTCACTTACATTGCAGTAGACAACTATAAATTATATTACTATGCTATGTGTCATTATATAGATATAGTCTATCTGGTAATCAGTTTCGAGTAATTAGAATCACAGTTTTATAGAGACTGTGACTGTCCCGAGCCGATGTATTTTCTAATGAATTGTTTAGGATTGTTGTAAGGAGACCTTAGCATCACCTTCTATATTTGTTATTATTTAGTCTTAATGTACTCAAGGAAATCTCTCCGGATCAGATTTAATAAATAAAACTATTTCTTATTTATGTTATGGTTGTATACATGTAACCTTGCATAAACATTTGATTATTTACGAAGAAAAGAATGTGATTGAATCACAAGAAACTTAAATCGAACGACAAAACAGAATGTATTGAGACCAATAGTAGTGTAAGAAATACACTATAATAATTCAGTAAATCAGTAAATCAAACTGTCCTTCCTGCCTGCACCTTGCCAGGATTGAAAAACACAGCAACGATAGCATTCTCCGTGTATTAGAGTCTATAGAATGAGATTGCCGAGTCGAGAAGAGGGACAAAGTATATATTATAGATAAATATAACATCACAAAACGTCAACGTATAGATGAAGACACAGTATGAGATTATTCATATCTCACCTATACATTGAGAGATTGAGTGATACTATATATAATAATTAATATTCTATTGCGTTCATAGAACACTCACACTATTTAAAAAATATTGAGCGCTTTATGAACAGTGTAGCCTAATACTACATTATTCCACAGCATTAAAGTCATTTAATATTAACCAAACCCCACTACAAAAAAATAGACATACCAGCGAAAGACTCAATACTTTCACTCTTAGTCGATAATCAATGTTTTCTCGTAACGAAGTCATTAGTATATAACTAGAAGAAAAGAGAAGTTACTCTTTCGTATAAGCTAATAATAATAGATTTTCGAGGATTTATAAAATACATTTTACAGTAATCAATTAAAAAGATAAGTTCAAAAGGAGTACATAGCAGTTAAACTCAGTAAATCAGTTTATACCTAATAGAGCTCATTCTACTAATAAAAACAACTACTCAATACTCTAAAACCAACATAACAGATATAACTTGTAAATCTTATATCGAATACTTAGAAGTATGTATTATTAAACACGTATAAATTTGAGATTGACAGTCAATATACTAAGTTGTGTTTTGTATATTTATATAAGTTATGGATAGATTACCCTACTGATGTGAGAGTCTATGTATATATTTTGAGTAAATCGTAGGGATAAGAGAGGTACAGAAAAATCATTACGCGAAGCATATGGCATCCCCTCTACTGCACTCTATTTCCATATCATTCAATCTGGTTTACTATTGCCAGGATATGCATTGTTTCTTTCCATATGCTCTTTTGATCGGAAGTATATTTTTGTATAAAAATAAACACAAAAAACTTATTCTATAATAATTTTGTTTTGTTTTGCTATGTCGTAATTCTATAAAAGTGATTTTGTACATACACTATTCAATTAATACTTGTTGCTATTTTATTTTATAAGTTTCATTTTAAAAGTTTTATCTTTTCCTACTCCTCTCTAAAAAAACAATGAAAATTTTTGTAATATTTAAATTCGTACTCAATACTTCCTTATTTAATTTTTATTAAAAAAATCTACAACATAAAAAATCATATTTTGATTATATTTATATATGTATTATTTGTCATAAAACAAATTTATGTATTTATTCTGATGCGTAATTGATTATTTAGCTTTTCATGTTTAGAACGTAAAAAATTTTAATTTTTTTAACATAAACCTTAAATCTATAGATAATAATTATATTAATTATACTAATAATAATCATAGTAAAATAATCTAAAAACCGTCCATATTACTATATAACCTCCACCCTCATCATCGTGATCCTATTGAACTATATGGAGATCTAGTTGATTATCAATTTAGAATCTTAATTGAATCTTATAATATTATGAATCTATAATTTGATATATTGATCTATTGATCTTACGATCTATTTGATCAAGTCATATTTTTTCGTCATATCAGTATAACACAATCAAGAAGTTTATTATTTCTATAATTTGTGTTTTTTAACCTGTAAATCTTTTTTTTCTAGTATGCTAAAAAAAATTAAATCCAATTGATAGAAAAAAAACTAAAAAAAAGTAATTATAGAAATATATTAGACAATACTACTAATGATTCTCCCACGAAGCATACAGCTAACAGTAAATCACTCAAATCAAACACACACTACTTCCCTAACGTCCCCGTTATGACGCCATCCCATACTATGATCTATCTGGATCAATGATCTATTGACTGTCTAGCACCTATGATTGATCTATTGATTCATGATCAAACAAGCGGAAAAGTGAATGAAACCACTACCACACATAGGAAAAAACTATGTTATTCGGTCATGCAAGAGAACAGAGGTGTTAGCCTTTGTATTTTTTGAGTAATTAATGCAATAGTACTTCATTATAGTTCGTATGATGAAATTGCAAAATGTTTTGCATTTGAGTGTCTATTTTGGTTTGATGTGTTATGTTGAGCTGTTTTTAAAAAGTGGATGTTAGATTAATATAACTTTTGTTGATTAGCTTGGATAGTTATTTTTGAAATACTGAGTGAGAACAGAATGAGTTTGTTTTAGTATAATAATATAAATCCATTCATCTCTAAAGATAAAATAACATTATTAACAAAATATAATCTTTTCATAACATCATTCATATACATATATATATATTAATGTTAATTTTACATATTAACATACAGTCAATCGAAAACAAACAAATAAATTAATATATCTTCCTAGCCTAAACTGACATACAGCATATCTAATTCTAATAACAATATAACTTAAATATTAGAAGTTTCTGAGAAACTTATCTCAAGGAGAGTAGACATAGCAATCTTCACTCATCTTTACTATTTAACACAACCAACCAAAATTAATATTTATTATTAATTCATTATTCATATTATATATATTCATATTATTATTATATATTTTATTATTATTCTAATATTATTATTATTATATATTATTATTATATTATTATATATCACAACTATATATGTTTAATGAACATAACAATAACACCTACTACCATATCACACATCATATATAATCTATATAATACACCATATATATCTATATAATAATATCTATTTATTCATATATATATAATATATAATACTATATATAACACACATATATATATACATATATTATACTCATTATATATAATACACACACCACACACACACATATATATCAACACACACACACGCACACACACACACCAATCATATGTAGTAAGTGGCTGATTGCGATAACACACAATCCACACTAGTCGATCATCAACACAGACGCTAGCCACAAACAGAGCACGTACTATTAGTACCGACGAGTATTCATAACTTAATACATTATACACATCGCAATCATCCGTACTAACTTACTGATCAAATGACTGCTATTTCTATGATGTAAAGCAAAGTTAACATTATCTAAAAAAACAGCGATCCACACGAGGGTGGAAGAAATGAGGTTATAGTTGTAGTACAAAGTTGCCAGGTTATTTGACTCATAAAACGCCCATAGTTGTGCGTAGTGATCATAATGGTTATTCCATATGACAACCCTGGTCTTCTATTCACAGACTCCATGAACTACTTATTTTTAGTTTTATTAAAAGTAAAGAAAAGATATTATTTTCATTTTCTTCTTGATCATTCATATAATAAAATTAGTTTTTATTATATATATATGCGCCGCTATAGAGCCAGAGCGAATGTGAGGGTGATATATATCGTTTGTGATATCTCATTAGAAGACTATTAAATAACATCTGTACGATTCACTTGCAGAGAAAAGCACTGCCTTTTGGATTGTTTATTATATTCATTTATTTAAGATATTTTATCAAGTATTTTTAACTCTAATATAATTCCATCACAAAAATGCAGAATGATAAACACGTCATATTCCCACTAACAGCTTTGTCTTTTTAAACTGTAAGCAAGATTATTACATCCATAGAGATAAATAAATAATAATCCGATTAAATTTTACTTTAATTAATAATCGCATATAAAATGTTAATTAGCGCCTTATAGTACAGTAGGTTACAGTGTAATATTGAAGGGTCTCAGAAATTCAGGAATATACTAACTTATTTATTACTTTTAGTAAGATGCTGATATTAGTAATTTAATTAATGAAACCTTGTCTTTGATAATTTATAAATTTAATTAAATAAACACAGTAAGATTAAAATAAATAAATTAAGATATTGATACTGGAAAGCTGCTAATATGCCAAGAAGAGGTGCCTCTTTTGCATTTCATTGTCGTAAAGTAAATGGAGATCCAATTGCCACCGATGAAAAGATTTTAGCTACATACAGTGAATGTTTGAAAAACTGCGATTATAAATCAATGGAAGTCAAGGCAAGAAGAGTTGAAGATGTAGGTTTATTTTATTAATATTTAAACCAAATTTTAATACATTTACAAAAATTTTAAATTTGCCAAGAGGCGGTGCCTTGTTGCATTTCAATGTCGTCCGAGGTAATGCAGGCAAGTTTAGAAACTTATGACTGTAAATATTTGCGCACAACTAGCACTTATATATATATAATTTTAATTATACTATACCGCTAATTGAATTAAAGATTTTTACGTCCTGGAAAGCGACGTTGGAGGTGTCTTCTAAACGGAGCCTTTAATTTTCACTATGTTGCAGAAAACGAGAGTATTTATCAGTCTCGAGGATATTACAATTTTTAATTAATATAGTGTGGTCGAACGACTTATTATACTGAGAAATGAACTGCCTATATATAAACTAATATTTCGCTCTAATTTCGATATTATTGTCAATGCCCTAAATTTATACACTCCCGCAGAGCACTAAATACTAACTGCACCAGTAAGAATTATACTCTTCAAACTTATAACATCGAAGATTTTAAGGTAATGAGGGCGCTAAAAAAGAGCAAAAGAGAGAGTCAAAGGTACTTAGGTGATAAACCATCCTTATATAGTAATCAGAAGGAGTCTGTGAAGGGAGTACGTAAAAACCTTCTAACAGAGAAGCAAAGGAGAGAAAAAACACACACCCAACTCTGAGCTGCGTGGCGGAGTCAAAGCGCCTAATTCTGGAGAATAGAGGAAAGATCACTCTTTCAGTATCTACATCCAGCCTGGGTCCACAGGGAGGGCGATGTATACAATAAAAATAACTAGCTTTAAACAAAAATATAATAAAGTACACATAAAGCGAAAAGAAAACCTACCACCGAAATGGGAAACGACATATCTTCGGAAAACCTGTTTTATATAAATACGGTAGTCAGGGGAAGAGGAAAAGATACGAGTCGACCTGAGAAGCTAAGCTTGCCACACGAAACCTATCGCTCTAAACAAAAAATGCTCTACCCGCGCAGGGAGGAAAGTGACTCTGTATTGACCAATCAATGACAAGAGAGAAACGTAAGCGAGGACACGAGACATAGTGGATGCATAGGTAAAAGATCAATGAGTGAGAAAGGAACGACTGAAACAAAAGATGAAGAGAGAATTAGCGGATGTAAGGAAGTGAGAGAGAGTATGAAGAAAGGTGAGATAAGAATTAAGAAATCACTGATCTACACCTTCTTGAGTTCAAGTGGATGCTGTAAGCCTATGAGTAAGATGTTTGTGCTTATGTAGATGATAATGCGAGATAGAAGTGAAGGAATGGTGTGAAAAGTGATATGATATAGGTGCCTGCAATGATGCAGGTACGTGTTGGTCCCAGGTGCTGTGTAAAGAATACTTGAGAAAAACCAATGTTCTTTTATGTCTTGTGAAGCACCTACTTTACAAGATGAAAATAACGTCCACCACTCAATAACGAGATAAGGAGGGATAAATACAATAAATCTATATACATGTAGCAGATTAATTCCAAATATAGTAGAGACGATGATAGGAAAGTTTGAGGTCATAGAATCTATTGGTAAAAGTGATCATGAGAGAGAATCACATACACTTTTATACTCATATTATATAATAATAAACTAAAAACGATTAATCATTTAAAATGGAAAATTAAATTCTTCGAGATTAGGGCGTATATAATAGTGAATACCATATTGAGATGGATTTATGATTTGAGACGATATAGCACATAAGCTGTCAATCAAGTTCTACTTGTTGCTTCATAGAAGTTATGTTTAGCGATTATTATTGTTATCGATTTCCGAATGATGCGCTCCATGTTCCAGCGAGCCAAATTGAGATAGAGAGTAAGAATTTTTTCGTGTAGTTTTGAGCTTCAGTTCGAGAGTATCTAGTAAGACATCTGCTGCAGAAGGTGATAGAGTTTGTTGAGAGATGAGAAGATAAATTCAAACTAATCAACTATACTAAATATTAGACAGAAGACGAATAGAGAGTGATAGTGTTTCTGGAATAACTACACGCGATCAGTTGAGTTAAATTATTATAATATTTAACTAGAACGTATGATCATGAGTATAGAGCCTGAACACAACAGCATCAAGCGAACGAAGAACACAGACGAGACCAACAACTTACAAACAGCAAAAACGAGAGCAAGACGATGAGCACAACAACAACCAAACAACACGAGACTGCACAGAAAAAAATTCAGATGCAACTAAGCAAAACACATTTGCATAATATCTCAACGAACGAGAGCATAATCAAAGCTAGCAAACTTAAAGAGAGTATCTAAATTGAATTGTTCTGAATGCCTATCGGTAAGTAAGCAAAAGTAAAAAAACCCACATGAATGAATGCAAGTGTAAGAAGTACTGCAAATAAGCACGATTTCTGAACCGAATCCATTCAGTTCTGACAACTACCCATGAGAGAAAAGTGAAAGGAGGAAGTGTAGAGATTAAAATAGATTATATTACGTGCACCTCGTAGAAGGGCTCTACGGATGTTGGAGCTGGTTTCATTAGAGCACGAGAAGTCTTACGGATAGAAACTTGACATGTTCTCTATTATGAGAGAAATGCTGTGAACGAGTAAATGCTAACATGTGAGGAATTAGAAGAAGAACATAGAGAAAATGGGAGTAAAAAAAAGAATAGGAAATGATATACTAATTAGAGGATAATGTCAAAATACAAATCTTCTAAGACCATTAGAAGAAAACACACAGAAGGAGAATGCAAGAGAATATACAGGGAATATTTTTGAGTTTAGATATGTGTCTCGAGAGGGGTATTCAAAATTCGTCTATGAGATCTGTCAGTTATTGCAACTAGATCGGTTAGCCATTTACCAATACAGAAAGGTGAAATACGACATCATATCAGACTATCATAAGTAATGCATAACTAGAAATATCACGTTAGTGATGGGGTGGAGGATAGAGTGGCGCGGTTTGATTTACTGATTTACTGTATTTACGGTACTGCATTAGGGTATGTAAAAATACAAATTTATTACGTTATAAACATGAAAATCAAATTTTTTAGCTAAACAACAAAATGTAGCACAAATAAAGAAAATATAATACAAAATAATAATAAATTTGAAAAGTGAATTAAAAAAAAAAAAAAAACCAAAAAAAAATTAAATGAAGCAAAATTTAAAACATAAAGAATGAAACCTATAAAATTATCAAATGAAACTTATAAAATAAATAGCAAACAATATATTTTAGTTGAACGATCTATAAAAAG
This sequence comes from Trachelipus rathkii, assembly GCA_015478945.1. Taxonomy (NCBI): domain Eukaryota; kingdom Metazoa; phylum Arthropoda; class Malacostraca; order Isopoda; family Trachelipodidae; genus Trachelipus; species Trachelipus rathkii. The sequence continues at coordinate 57,320 of JABUQX010043116.1, forward strand.
AAAACAAAACAAAATAAATACAAAGTTTGGTGTTACTATGTTATACAAAATATGAACTTGAATCAATAGAATCATTAGATTATTAGATCCATAGATCAATAAGATCAATAGATCAATAGATTATGGAAGGCAGGCGGGTGGCTGGAATGGTAGTTTGATTTAACCTGATTGCTACTGATACGCTTTACGGTTAGTAACAACATAACATTTATAATAAAAAAAATTATGAACTGATATGCAACTAGACTGAAACATCTATACCATAGATCAATAGATCATTGGTTGGGGGGGAGGGTAGAGTGGGTGGTTTGAGTAACTGATTTACTTGATTTACTGCTTAGGGTATAAAAATTAAATTCTTTTAAGTTATAAACATAAAAGAATAAATTTTTAGTAAAAACAATGTTAAGAAACAGAGATACTACAAATGTAGAAAGTATAATAGTTCTGGAGATTATGAGCATTAGATAATAGTGTTAGCCTTTGATGACGATTGAGAGCTGACAGAAATTACTATCGTAACAACCCGACTTAAGTATTGTATATTCATGATAAGAGAATATTTCTCAGATATAAAACTAAGACAGAAGTATATACTTTGATTTGAAACACAAATGTTAAAGAAAACAAGCAAAAATGAAATAAACTCTTTGTGAATCGAGATTAGAACAGGCCTGACCAAGATAATTACGTAAATTCACTAATAGCAATATCGAAGTAGACACAACTATTACGTATGTGTAGGGGCGAGGACGTATCCTGAGAGAGGAGGAGTTGTGAGCTTTTATGTAATATATTTACTAAGTAATTGCGATGCATTAGAAGAGTATAGATTAGCCAATCTGTTCACAAAAAGCGATATTTAGTGACGCGCGAGTCATCATTTGATCAGCCTTCCAAGGGAAGAATCCGCATTATACTGTAATAAACGAGGAGAGCTTTATAACTGTGTCTTGCTGTTGCTCTATGAAAATTTATTCTTATCTAGAAGATTCAATAGTCCTTAAACACACACCTAAAAAAATATATAACCACGCAAATACTCATTTGTCGATAGATAAAAAAGCTAGGAAAGAAGTGGAAATAAAGAAAAAATGAAAAGAGAGAGGAGAGAGAAAGAGATTGAAAAAAGATAAAATTATAGAGAATATGCCTAGAGAAAATAAGAACTGAGTGAGAGAGAGAGCAAAAATAAGGCTAAAATACACAGATTAGAAGTGATGAAAACTCTAGTAAATTAAAAACAGAAAACAAAACAAATAATAAATAAAGGTTTATTTAAATGTTATAATAAAAATAATCAAAAATATGTAACTTATAGAACATAGATCCATTAGATAATTAAGAGCTCAATAGATCCAATTAGATTCATACTTAAGAAATCCAAAAAGATCATGGAAGGGTTAGGCTAGGGTGGACTGAATTTGGAGAGTTTGATTCTGATTAAACGATGTTATCAATAGAGCTATATAAAAGGAGTAATGTAAATACAAAATAATCTTATATTATAAATAAATTAATAATAGACAATATATCGAATAAAATTCAATATATCTTTTATAAGATCATAGATATATCAATAAGATCATGGTTGGTACGTGGGTAAGAGGTATGGATGGTTGAATATTAACTGATTACTGATTTACTGTCTAGGGAGAAATCATAGAAATCTTTACTTTTTTAAGTATAAATCAATTAAAAAGATATAATAGATTTTAGCAAAACTGACATCATCTCAAGAAATCAACACCAAAACCTAATAAATGATTCGAGAAAAATATAGAACATGTAAAACAAAGCTACGAGATCACAATAGTATAATCACATATATCATAGAGATAAAAGTAAACGTCTACTTTTATAGATTATCCTAAAAGAAAAAATCGGATTCGATATAACTCATCATAGTATATACAGCGCATACACATTGGACCAACTAGATCAATATAGTTAAAATCACACTATATAGTAATCATGATAGGAATTAAGGAATAGTAGGTCTAGAATAGGCTAGTTGAATTAATACTGATTTACTGATTATATATACTGTTACTTTTAATAGGGTGATAGTAAAATTAAGGCAAATTTTATTCTAAGTGTAAACATAAAAAGAAATAAATTTTATTCTAAGTTAAAAAACATCATAATGTTATATCTACTAAATAATAACAAAAAATAATAAATTTAAATAGATAATTTTCCTAGATCAAATAAATCCATAATATTTACAGAAAACAATAAACATAAATAAATATAAATCAATCTTTTGAGATATTAGTTATATATATACATAAAATGTACTTTGAAGTTACAATATAGATCACTAGATCGTAGATCAATAATATATTAGAGATCTAAATAGTATAACTGATTGGTTCTAGTGAGCTATAGGGGTTGAGCTGAGCG
>JABUQX010043117.1:0-5000 GCA_015478945.1 Trachelipus rathkii
TTCATATCTGATATGTCATCAAATACATATGCAAACTTTAATCTAATCACATATAATTCCACCAGAAACATGCGTATTTGGTTACATCCACTCCTACATACAAATTCCACCCTACTTTCACACTTACCACTTCATCTGCCTTCAAAGACATATCCTCCAAATGCAAACACTTCACACCTTTTTTAACGTAATTTCAACTTCCACACGATCTCTACCATTCATGGTCACATACATTCTGACATTTCCCATTTGTATATTAACCTTCTTCTATCATCAATTGGCCGATCTGGATGGATAATCACCATTTTCACACTCAAAACTTATAACCCAAGCAACACATCATACTTCTCATTTATACTATTACATAAAACTCACTCTCCTTCATGCCTATTCCTCCTATCTAACACTCTCCCTAAATTTAGTTACCACTGGTATGACCATGTAAGCTTAGATCGACGTTTATATTGCCCCTGTCCGATTCTTTGATCTCCCCTTTTCTCATCCTATACACTCTTCCTTTATACACTTACACTATAACCATACATTCGAGCTGTTAACAGATCAATTCTACTCACCTCCAAATCCTCACAAAAAAGCATTAATACTCACACACACATAAACCTGACACATAAAAACACATTCACACATACATCCTTCTTTGCATCCCATTCCCACCTGAGGGTCACCCCTTCTGTAAACCTATCCTGCTTGTTTTCTCGGACCATTATCTTCGATCTTGGACTCGTTCACCTGATTCAGCTCATATTTCATTCCTATGTGCATCACTTTCTAATCTACTGACTACCAACTGCAGCCTGAACATGCTATATTGGCCCATTGCCACTAACCAATCACACTCGGAGTCACTTGATTCCTCCTTCCCTGTTCCGTCATTTACTCTAACACAGTAACACATTCCTATTTTCCACATTTAGGCACACATTCTTTGCGACTGGACACATCCTTGAAAAATGTCCCTTGATCCCACAATTCCTACACACAGGTTGTCTTACTCTCACTCCCTGAGAACAGTCACGCCCAGTGATTCATACTCCGATCTCCTACAGCCCTGGTTTTGTGGGTCTGTACAATTCATGCCAATGTGCCTCACTTGTCCACCGCGTGAACAAGGCCCCATTCGCCCATCCATTCGAATCACTATGTCCCATTTTCCCACCCTAAACACTACTCTCTATTTCACATTCACATTCTCATTGTTGTTGTGATATTCACCTCGATTTCCCATGCCCTTGAATTATGACAACATTTCTTTCAATTCACAATTTTCAACTCAATTGTTGATTAGTATGCATTTCATTACTACTTAAATTTATTAGCCGTTCATCGTTTCCTTCCATCGTTAAAAAATCTTCCAAGAATTTTACCGATCACGCTCATTAAGGTTGCTTTAAGGGCGTGCTCTAATAAACTTAATACGGGGTGGTTGGTGGTGAAGCCTCTCATCATTCCTCTACCACTAAGCTTACCTGATACATCCTTTTCATTCTCATTCGCTCATTCCCTTCAAATCTCTATCACTCTATATCCTAAAAACATCTTCCTATCAAAGCCATATAGTTGATCTATGTTCTAGATACCTTCCCTTGATTTGTATATTGTCTGCTACCGTGCTGGCAATTGTTTGCCAAAAACTTTTTCAATAACCTCTTATTCTCATTCACATCATCATCCCCAAAACTTCTTTCGTGCCAATGTCTCTAGCCTATGTGCATACATATCCAACCTTTCATCTTACACTTCTACGCCTTATCAAATCATCCACCTTCCATATCTTCACACACTTTCATCTCCCTAACTGAATCTAACATTCGCATGCATCAACCAACTGTCTACTTCGGCTCACCATACTAATAGCTTATAAAAGATCCAACATTACTTAACCCTCTGAAATTCTACCCAACTCTTTCACCCCAGAAACACCCTATTGGTTCATCTAACCTTTCTTAAATACCCCTTGTATCCCTAAAAAAATTCTTGCTACATCCTTAGTGCCATTACATTATATTATTGTATTTTTCGTATAATTGTCAATTAACACACTCCTTTTCACATGCACACTAGACTCAGATGATTCTCGATCTAGATCAACCACATCACTTACCACCTTCATCCGAACTTAACTTACAACAAATCAATACTACTTTCATTCTTCCTTTCATGCCTCCTGTTGTCTTCGAACGTTACTATTTTCTCTTCCTCTTTTTTCTCTTCTCGGTTTCAGTTTTCTCATCATCCTCATTCACATCACCCAATCCATTTTTCTCTTGCACCTCAGTCTCTTTTCTTCTGATGTCTACCTTTAGGAGAGAGGTCTTTGTACTCTTTGTCCCTGCCCCTACCCCATTGCAACTTAGTCACTCGCAAATCTCTTAATCATTATGTATCCATTGTTAGCCATCATTTCTCTCTTCACTCGTTTTCACAACCATTTCTTGTCATTTCTTCTTTCATCTCTCCAAATCATCTGAGTAACGCCTCTAATTCTCTTTTTCCTTCTTTCTCAACGCCTCTTTCAATCTATCCACTTTCAAAATATTTTGTTTCCATTTAGCATTTTTTCCCTTCTTTCCACCACTGCGTCTTCACTTCCCGTTTATCGCCCAACGTTGGGCGCCAAAATATGTAGTGTGTTATATAAAAAAAACACAAGTGTAATAAATGATGTAGATTATGATTTTAAGGAAAAACAAAGGAGCGAAGCATAACAACAATGTTGTAAAGATTTTATAAAAAAACAACAGAAAACTATAGAAATAATACAAAATACAGTACAATAATACAATTTATTAATAGTTTTTCCACAAGGCCTCCTCTCGAAAATTGAAAACGTCAAAAAAGAATAAACATACAAACTTAGATATAATTAAAATTATATACAATAAACTCAATAAATGCAAAAAAAACTAAGCAATTTATAATACATCTCTGTTGTAAAAATCAATTAAATCAAATAAGCAAATTTATGACTAAAATTAATAAAAAAATTGAAATAAGCAATTCAAAAGACCCAAAAATAATAGACAGAGTAGCAAACAAATATTCAAACTACTAATTCATGAGGCATCAAAAAATTAATGGTACAAAAGCAAAAATTCAAATTAATATCATAAAACAAAAATAATAGAATAAAAAGCAAAACGACAATGTCAGGGAATTTAAAAATCAAGGAGAACATATTTCTGAAGAGGCGGTATATTTTCAGTGGTAATTTTTCAGAGGGTAATTTTCAGGGGGTATTAATTTCTTCTTCAGGGTTATTGGGTCAGGGGTAATTTTTTGTTACAGGGGTATTGGTTCAAAGGTAATTTCTTCTTCAGGGGTATTAGGTTCAGGGGTAATTTCTTGTACAGGGGTATTGGTTCAAGGGTAATTGTTTGCAGGGTATTTGGTCAGGGAATTCTGCTTGTTCGCAGTACTTTCAGGTAATCCACTTCCATCTCTTCAAGGATAGTTAGGTCAAGGGTAATTGTTTCTGTTTTAGGGGTATTGGTTCAGGGTAATTTCTTCTTCAGGGCTGCAGACCAAATATGCATATATAAACATTTGATCTATGAGACATACCAGACATCCTTCCAATCTTTTCATGGTCAACACAAACAGAACTAAAATAAAAAACTGTTGTTGTTCCGACGCGAGTTTTCCAGTTCACAAACTGACTGAAAAAAGCAATATCAGCCATAAACTATACAAATTATACAAATATAATACATTTTATAATAAATAATAAATTAATAATAATACAAATAATAAGGAATAATAATAATAATAATAATAAATAATAAATCATAGCAAAAATAAGCAAATAATAATAAATAGATTAATAAATAATGGAATAATATTAATATAATATAATAATAAAATATATATAATAATAATAATAATTATAATTTACTACATAATATAATTAATAGTAAAAGTAATAATAATAAGAATAATGATTAATTAATAGTAATAATAAATCCGTTCTCACCATTTCCCCTGTAGGCGTATGCACCTATCAGCTGTCTTGCACGAAGCTCCTCCCGCTGTCGATCATCGTTAAACTCTTCCTCTCTCCACTCCTCCATAGTCATCCACCCCTAACACCATCCCTCACCTCATCCTCGGCTCCACTCCTGCCTCCTTCTCTCTGGCTGCCACTCAATAGCCTTTATCGCACACCCTATTACTCCTCATCCTCCTACATGTCGAACCATCTTTAACTGTCTCATCTTCACCCAGTTCTAAATACTCTCTCACTACTCCAACACGCCCTCACGTCATCATTCCTCCCTCCTATCCAATCTTGTCACCCCCAATATCAATCTAAACTTTCATTTCGCATGCCTGTCCTTTTACTTTTGGCATTTGTGTTTAGTGTCAAGCCCTCGTGTCCATATGCCATATATGGCCTCATATGCTCGGTATATAACTTATTATTTTGTACTTTCCTCGGTCATATTACGGTCCTAAGCAAAGGGTAAACGACAAGTGTCCATTAAACTATTTCAATGCTATGAGTTAACTCCTAAACATCATTTTCTCCCACTATAATAACTCCAAAATATTCATCAAACTCGATCCGTCTGTTTCAGTACTTTCCCCTCCGAGATTCTAGCTATTCAATCTCCATGCTCCTACTTCACCATCATAACTCCGTCTTTCCCCTAAATGGGATTTTTCATTCTTCTCAAATAGAACCATCGTCCATGCCACTATAAACCTCTGCAGAGCCTCCCCTGACTTCCGAAGATAACTGCCAGAGTCATCCGCGTATCAATAGATCTTCACCACCATTTCCTGACACCTTGCAACAATATGTCATAAACTTATGAACCATATTGGGAAAGTACACCTTCCTATGTTTTACACCTTTGTTTTATTCCCAACCAACTATCTCATCATCCATCCTCTGTGTTCTTCACTGGCAACCTGTCCCACAATACGTCTTTTTATCAGCCTTCATCAGTTTAGTAGGCACCTCATACTGCCCTTTCTCC